>JAQFYB010001764.1:0-29614 GCA_034694085.1 Pogonognathellus longicornis
ACAGTGTTGTAATAGTAGGGTGGGCCAACTCTCATCAAACACTACACTCAAATGAGTGTGGTGTTCGCCGGGGTATGCTCTCAACTTAATGCTTATACTAATATAACTTCTTTTTTTCTTTTATATTTGTAATTCTTACAGAAAGCTCAATATAAACACTTTGTATACACGACTATTACCTAAAAAGAAAGACAGTGACAGTGGTAAACTACTTATAATACTGTGTGTAGGGATACCGAAAATAGGCTCGGAAAAGACACCTAACAAGATCCACGAGTATTTCCTCCTCAGTTTCAGCACTGATTTCCTAACTAAACACAATAGAAAAGAATAAAGAACATAAAGAACAAAGGACTGTACAGTCACGCCCTCGCCTTGTCTACTACATGTTTGTTAGCAAGATTCCAATGTTGTTCTTTTAGTAAACAATGTTTTTTTAAATCGCGGGTGTATAAAATATATCTATACTTAGGTATATACTACAGTAAAGTAAAACATGCATCTTAACAGAATACTCTTATACCACACTTATTAGTAATTGGAGATTCTTTGCATCGTACAATATCATAATATACCATCAGTATGAATTTTATTCTGGAAAGGATTAAAACATAAGAGCAACAACCCAAAATACTATTTACACAGCAAAGGAATAGATTTAGACAGGAACTACACAAATGGGACTTGTACTCTCGTCTCATCTTAGTCATTTAGCCTTCTCCTTAAGAGTACTTAACTTTTACTCGGTGTGGGCTTTGCTTTGGTTTTCATCGTGATTCTCACAAAGCTACTACAGAATACACCAACTACTACTACTACATATCTCTACTTCTAGTCATATGACTAGTTCTTCTAAGGTATATGTTCAAGGCAATTCAGCTAAACTCACCAAAAGCATACACAGCAGAAAGAGACAGCATTTAATTTTCATAATAGCATGACATAATTTAGGTTCAAACTTTTAACAGACTTTATATATATTTGTTCTCTCGTGAGTTGGAACAAACTACAAACTGTACAAACCGGTGTGAGAATATATAGGGCATACCCAAGCTATCAACAAAATATATATGTTCAAATGCATAGCGGAAAATTCACATGACACATTTAGTAATTACTGTAAGGAATTTGTAGGTATGGTGTAATGTATGAAATGTATTAAATTATAACTGCCCAACAACTTTACTTGTGCACACAAACTGCACAGTGCACATACAGAAAAAGATTAATATTTCCCGACCTCCACAAACAATTTATTATGTATTGCATAATCTCAAATCTCTTAACACTGAAAATAAAACATACAATGCTGCAATTCCATAAACAAAAAAGGAAGAGTAGCAGAATACTGTCATCATCTGGGGCAAAGTAATACGTTTCATTTATAGTTGCCCTACCTTACACACACTTAGTGCTAATTGTATGTTTACCTTTTCCATTGTTGTTGCTCAAGCGTCTGATTGTTTTGTTTGTCGTTGTAAGTGTTATGGGCATTTAAAATTGTAAACAGAAAGAAAGGACAAGCTGGGAGCTGTGATTCGTATTTGGGAAAACAATTTGCCAAGCTCAGGAAGTACAATGTGAAATCTGTAGAAGAAAAGAAGCGTAGCATAAAGGGAGCATGAAAAGAAGACAATAAAGGGTAAACGAAATAAACAATAAATCACAGCCGAGAGAGAAAAGAGAGAGAAAACAGAAGAGATCTGAACACACGGCCAGATTTAGAGGTTCTCAACACCAACGGGAGAAAAACTTGAGGAGAAACCACGTTAACCGAATCACCCACCTGCAATGAGAAATCCACACCAGAGCGGCAACAAGATGAAAGTAAATCTTGCAGCCAGTCGATCCATTTTCAGAGAAGAAATTCGGAGATGTTGGAAACAGGAGCACTAATATGGAATGCACAAAGCCAACAGCTAAAAATAAAACGTGTTTTTTTGCTTAGTGGCTGTCTGTGCAAAAAATTACAGATGTCTTCTTCATAGAATTCTTACAGTCGTTTTTTGTACACGTAAGAATTAAAGAAAATCACTTATGAACGTTCTTATTCTGTTCAACGAAAATTATTGTAAGTATATCGTTTTAACATGAGATTTCACATTCAGTCTGATTGCATTCTTGTTGAAGAGCACGAAATGCAACCCTGTTGAAATTCTTTCTAAAGATACATGAATTATTCTTATGGCGGTCTGTATATAGGTGAATACTTTTCTGAACGAAAACGATTGGGTCTAAATGTATCAGTATGTTAGAGAGTACTTTCTGTGAATTTTTCAAAAAATTCAGATGTCTCAATTACAATTTCTCTTCATAAATTCTGTTCCATAAGGAGAATTGCCAAAGTAAGTGATGAGATATTTGCTTTCTCGTCACGTTACACCGAAATGATTACTTTTCATCTGTGAAAGGCTGGAAATATATACAGGTCATTTTCTCTCGTCCACTTTCTCTATTTCGTTTTTCAACTAAAGAGAAAGTTAATTTTCTAAGACGTTTTAATACGTATTACGTTTTCTGTTTGAGAGTAAATCTCATGTTCCTAGTTCAGTCACACACATCGCTCAGACAAATAAAATAGAAATCAAAGAGTTGCTGCATGAAACACACAAGTAACGTAACCAAGAACGAAGAACGGACTACTAGAGCTACACACGCCGTGCCGACACTGGGGAACAACTTACAAAGGACTGACTAAAAAAGCACACTGTTGATTCTACTAACAACGGGAGTCCAGTTCGTAGAGTTCGGCAAAGAGAGAGAGAGAGCACAGAGAAAGTCAAGTAAGTCTCGAAAGGAAAGGAAAACTGTACGAGGACCACCACCACCTCCACCACTGTCGCGTCCCACTCAACTCAATTCTCCCGTAGCTGTATACAGAAACCAGTTAGTTGTAGCAATAGACCCCAGACTTGTGTTTGTGTCTGTATTTGTGCTTGTTGGATGCTTCTAAACTGCTATAACCTTTCTTTTTGTGTTGTTTACCTTCTGTTTGGCTTCGCTTGACTTTAGGTTAGTAAATAGTAAATATGTTGTAACACAGTCGGAAAGCAAAGCAATAATTTTCTTTACACCAACAAAGTGTCAGGGTTTGATGGGTGACACCACTCCGTGCGTGTAAGTGTAAATAAAATGTGTAAGAGTAGATTCTATATATTTTTTGTTTACCTATAGACTTGGTTATTGTTGTTGCTAATCCTATAGTACATGGAAATTAAATGGATGAGCTTTTAGTGTTGGTGGACTAATGGTGCAAGGGTAAATGGTATTTATTATGTCTTGCTTGTATTGTGACTTCTTGTGTTTGTTGGCCAGTGTTGTGTTGTAGTAGCTGTGTTTGACTTGAGAGTATAATGTTTAGTTAGACGAAAGTGCACAAAAGTCTCGCCCCTCACACCGTCTCCAGAGATACATGTGTAACCTTTGTTTTACGCTGTGGAAATGTGGACGAATTTCTCCCGGCTCTGAAGGAAAACAGCCCTCGGATGTACAGTCGACAGTTTTTACAGGCGCGCATGCCATGCCCTTAGAATTCTTTGCTAAGTAACTGACAGACAGACAGAGAGTGAATACTGCAGCCAGAAGAGAATTCAGTCGACAGCTCTACTACTATGAACACTACGTATGTGTACTATGCAGTACTAACGTAAAAGGAGAATGAGCAACGTTCCTTCTCTTTGTAAACCTAGTACTCTTGTTATGTGCCATCACTACCACGTTTGGATGTACCACCACCATACCCATCGTACCCAGGACTCAACGAGTCAGTGTGGAGGAAGCAGTATGTGAATATGCGACTCTACTATGATTAAAGTGAGATATTCTATCCGCTGAATCCTCTCTGCTTCTGTAGAAAGGGAGCGAGGAGTGTGGAGTTACATTTAACCCTGCTACAATGATCTTTACTCTATATGCATTAATACAATTGCTCGTACAATCACAAAAGTATTTTTCTATTTACATCTTATAACTAATAGTTGCAATAGAAATGCCAATTTTTCAAATATCATTAATAATTTGTATTGGAACAATTCAATCTTTCTTTGCTTGTCACAATGCTTTAATTTTTTGGAAATTACTAGAAATTTAGCGGATGTAGGAATCGAACCCACTTACACCAATTGCTGGTTATAGTCAATGATTCCTACATCCACTAAATTTTTAGTCATTTCCAAAAAATTGAAGCTTTGTGACAACCAAAGAAATGTATATTTACAATTCTTCAAGGTATAAAGTCGCAATTCAATTCTTTAATTCAATCAATTTAAATTTTTACAGATGTTCATCATGATTCATGAATGACTGTAGCAACTTAATATTATACCAACGAGATTACGAATGTTTATAGTTTACATAGTTAGAAATTAAGACGTAAGAGTATGACAATTAGCTAATTAGGCAATTGCAATTTATCATTTGCATTTTCATGTCTATTGTGTTGAACGCTCCTGTTTAAATGTTAAAGCTATATAGACACTTTAGACACAAACGCAATTATAAAGGGGAAGCGAGTTGCGTTGCTGCACTTTTACAGCTGCGGCACAAAATATTAGAAAAGTTTATAAAGACATCACGATGAAGATTTATACTTCAAAAAATAATGCAGTTTTTCCACCTTAGGGATGAGGGAAGGTGAAATGGACGAAACTGTCATTCAGCAACCTGTGACCAAGGAAAGAAGGGATGTTGAATTGAAGATATCAGGAAGGAAGGGGGTTTTCACCATTGGGTGTGGTAAAATACTGCGTAGCCAAAAAATATGATTCTACAAAATTAAACTGAGGTAGGTCTCAGGAATTTTTCGATTGCTGTAAGCAAGCTGTTCCATAGAAAATCATGTTGATGGATTTTTTTAAAGTAGGGCTTTTTGGTTAGCTATGTTTGCAATAGAAACCGCGTAGACACATGGTTGAAGAAAATCACTATTAAAACTCTTACATTCTCATGACATTCATTATAAATGATCTAGTGCATGTATAATTATTCTATTAGATAATCGTAAATCCAATCTCGTTTTGACCTTGATCTATATTATTACCCATCGAGAACAACATTAATTGATATAGTTTGTCTAGCCAAAATAGAAACATTAAGAACACAGCTTGATTCACATGCAATACTAATCTAAAGTCCCGGCCAAATGCTTCAACTCTTTACTCCCATTAACGTTTTTTAGTTTTAGACCACACGAGGTCTTATGACCTTTATGACTGTCCGTCCGTCCGTCCGTATGTTACCACGATAACTCGAGTCTCGAGTAGCAATGAAGCTAGGCTGATGAAAGTTGGCACACACATTGTATTAATTGTATAGGGCAAAACTAAGGCTAAAGTTCGTTGGTCAGTTAGATTGCTCCAACGGTTGTGACGTCAGAGGGCTCAAAATTTACAAAATCGATAGCACAAAAGCTCAAATAACGCTCCACATTTCTTTTTATTTACGTAGTCCGACAAATGGAAGCTTTCTGCTTCTAGACAAAATAAATGAGTCTTAGTTTAATAGACCTTTAAAATAGCGAAACGGGTGGTTTTGAACTAAATGAGACAATGTTAATCTTGTAGGTTATGTAGAACTAAGTTACAGAAAAATACAAAACATTTCCTCCATGCACCCCCTTTGGGGCAGAGGGGTTTTTGTGTTTTTTGCTGGGGACGTTGCAAAAAAAGCCCATAACATGATGAAGATGTGTGCAAAATTTAAGCTCAATCGCACAAAAAGTGCACGGGCCATCCATTGTGTGCGTCCACCTTTCTGGATACGTTTTGAAACAGTTGAAATTCATATTTTTCCGAATATGATAACTATGAAAACACATCTACTGCTTCTATTTTGTTTGATGATTTCAACTTATATGTTATTAAATCGTTAAATTAAGGACAAAATATGAATAGATTATACATCAGTAAGTACGAATCAATAGTTCTGAAAGCTAACTATGAAAACACAGTTACCGCTTCTAGTATTCTAGTTTGATTTGATAATTTTAACTTTAAAAATGTTTAATTTTTTGTTATTTTGTATGTACAAGTTTTTTAGCTAACTTTATTCATTGCGCTTCCAACAAACTTAAGCAAAATTACATTTTTTAGTTAATATTATTCATATATCCAACACTTTCTACTAGTTGATTGTACTTATACTTATAGCTCTACTGTTTCAATTGTTTATTACAGCTATAAAGTAAAGTATACTCATTTGATATTTTTAATAAATACTACCTCGTGAGGTCTCCTTAGCTTTGCTTGATATAAGTTATAATTGTGTTGAATCCAATTTGTATTAATGTTATGCAGTTTAAAATTTGTGTAGCTGAGACTAGCACTATCTTATCATACCTACTTACTTCCTATAGCTATGGAAGCGGATATACCAATCAAGCGACACAATTTGGTATCACACATTCTCAATTCAACTTTTATACTAATAATAGGATTAATTGAATCCAATTGAATTGAAAACGAATACAAGTTTAGACAACACTCTCATTTGGCAGTTAGTTTAAAATGAGTGTAGCTGAACTATGCACAGCTTGCTATCTGTTCGTGCTTCCTATGGAAGCAGATATATACTAGAGGTGGAAACGAGCCAAGCCTGTTCGATTATATTGGAGCCGAGCTGGATTTTTTACACAAGTTTTCGAGTTCGAGCCGAGTTCGAGCCATAATAAGTCGATACCCAAATTAAGAATTTTTGGGTAAATAAACTAGATATTTAGATTGACAACTAGAATAAAATATTTTAGTCCAATTTAAGTTCAGGTTAAAGGATTTATTCCTATCATGTCGAGTTAGAGCCGATTTCGAGCAGACAATTTTCGAGCCGAGTTCGAGCCAGTCTAATACTAAATTGAGTTCGAGCCGAGCCTGTCTAATACTAAATCGAGTTCGAGCCGAGTTAGAGCCGGAAATTTTCGAGCCGAGTCTGAAATAATCTGTTCGTTTCCACCTTTAATATATACCAAGAAAATATCACATATATTTTAGTAAGTATTATGTTTATTTATTAGCTACAAGACGGACGGAAGCTGTATACCATGCCCGTATTCAGGGGTGGGCAAACGGGCAATTGCCTCCCCCGAAACCCACAAAAAAGAGGTTATTTTGCTCTGAAAGGGTAAAATAACCTTTTTTTTGTGCATTTTGCCCTCCCCGAAATATATTTTGCCCTCCCCGATTTCTGGATACGGCCGTGCTGTATACAACCACAATTTTGATTGTCAGTGATTTTCTATAATTATTTTCAGATTGATATTATAGAGAGAATAACACTATGTATTTATTACTTTATTATTTCTACTACATAATTCTAACAATATACTAATAATAAATTAGTACTATTATTACTGCACTGCTACTTATACTAATATCAGATAAATTTATGTGTGTAGTGTATATATTTATGTATGTAATGTAGAATGTAATGCTATGTAAACAACAGCCATGGATGCCAAAAGCATTATCACGTGTGCAATTAACAGAAAATCGAAGAGTGAAACATAGCACAGAATAGAGATAAAGTACAGTAGAAGAATAGGCAAGGCCTTGTACAAAATCGTGGAGCCGAATAACATGTTTTCTTCCGTTAAGCACACCCACTACTACATAGTTCCCACTAAAACAAGCAGCTTGGGGTCGAGCGAAGCTGATTGTTGGGGCCGATAGAATTTGATTGGTTCGCAGCTCGAGATCTGCAACTTAACGGAGTAATACATGGCACGCACCAGAGCCTAGTTAATGCATTGCCTTGCCGATTCTTCTACTGTACTTTATCTCTATTCGGTGGAAACATAGAAAATAGAAACCTACAAGGCACAATAATTCTCCCACTGTCCCACTGCACTGTGAGTAGTTTATGTATGTATGTACATAGTTTCAGCATTATACCAGCAGTCATGCAGTCGTGTACACACAAATTATCGAAATAAGGGGAAAAAAGTCTTGAATTTTCCAAATAATGTTTTTCATCGAAGTTACAAAATTGTAAATGTTTACATTAGGTAGGTAGAGGATTACTGGAGTACTACTTATATCAGTAGTGTAATATCACGTGACATATAATATGTTCCTAACATTTCATATTATATCCATAAATATTTCAACCACTATATTATATGGATTAGTTATCAATATCATCTTTAACTACATTACATTGTAGAAATAAAGTATGGATAAAAATGTTCCGCACTTCAGTGTTGTGAAAAATATACTTGAAACATGCAACACTGCATCCATCATAGAATAACAATGCGTGGGCAAATTCTCCATTAGTTACAACACCATTATAGTTTATTAAACGTTTGTGAAATCTTGAGCCGGCATTCCAGAAAGGATGCAGTTCAAGAAAGGAGGCAGGCTGAAAGAGTATCATTAAGACTTGAGATAGATTGTATGCTTTCATTTCATCGTGTGTGCACAAGTTTTTTTAAAGAGCCCATGCATAGACACAACTAAGGTATTACTACTTAACTACACATAATATAAGTAAACACGTATTATATAATATGAATATGTAATAAATATTGTAGTGTGTTTGTGCAAAGATGTGATATTGTATTTAGAGTTTTTATAGAGCTTGTACTAATATGACAGCTTGGGGCTCGACGCTTATTGATGTACCAATTTCCTGTGTAGTAGCAGATCGCAGTGCATGTATTTTAAGTGGCTTTAGTAACAGTAAGGATAGCAGTCGCTTTACATCAGAAGCTGAGCTTTGAACATGCAGATCCGTGCAGTCAGGGAGAGAAAGACAGAAAGAAAGAAAGAAAAAGACTGGGAGTTAGTCATGACTTGAGATATCAGTAATAGCAACTGAGTCAAGTTGAGTTGACGGAGTCTCTTAAATATCTGTTATGGTTAGTTTTCATTGCTTTTGCTACTTCTTCTCTTGTGCATTTACCTTTTGCTTTGGTCCTTCAAATGGGTCGGAATTCACTAAAGAATCGCAAAAGTTGTGTAGACTTGAGTTATACATACCAGTGCACATAGTATATACATATGGGAGAATGAATGTAGTCATCTAGTAAAATATGTTCATATATAAATACCTATATAATGGTTGCACATATGTATGTAGGTAAATTAGGTCTATATTCTATATATCTACACATAAAGCATAAGAGTGGAATTGATGTGATGTGACTGAAGGAGCAAAGTTAAATTTAGTTGAGCTGAATCAAGTCGAGTTGAGTTGAGTGCAGTTCTGTTGTAGAAAGTTGAGTCAAGAAGATGAAGAAAAGAGCAGAGCTAACCAGATGTGATACTGTGAATGCGAGTCGCAAAGAAATGATGTTATTATATGTAATCATGTAGATTCTTCTCATATTTATAAACATTTACATAGCCAGCTATTACAGAATAGAACATGAAATCTAGACCAATGTTTCGCAGTCGGGTATACATATCATACTACTTGTATCTATCTTATTCTTATACAGCTACTAAAAACCTTTCTATATAGGTATGATATTTACCATATAAAGCTCATAATAGTTACCTTTCGGATATGTCACGTTACACGAATAAATTTAGTTCTAAATACGCTACTTATAATATTATATGGTAGGTATACATGTATATTGGTATGTATATGTATATGTAAGCAAACGTGGTTATAACGAAAAGGCTAATGCAAGTACACTGTTTATATTACACATGTAGCTTTTATGTAACATAGCTTTAGGCGTGTACGCCCTTATTATATAGAAGTGACGTTCAAGTGTAGTAGGAGTCGTATGTGCATGATTGTAAGAAACATAATCATCATCCATTTGTAATACGACACGTGCGAGCATCAGCACATCATTTAATAACCATTGTCTTCACTACACTCCTTCCGCAATGCATGCAGTTTACATTTTTATTAGAAACACATCTCGAACATTTGTACCTACAGATAGGAGCAGATAGGTATCTGCTCGTATATATAGGTAGCATAGAATAGAACGAATTCCATGGGAAAAGATACATGAACTGAAGACAATACGAATACAAATGAACAATAGAGATCCCTTACTACGATACGAATACGACCAATTGGAAAATATGGAATATTAACTACAACCTAGCGAAACTTTTGGAGAATTAGGATTATAAGTTACTCCATGATTCTAAGAAATTAAATAATTGCAATCATGTATGGTCTTGTATGGCGAGTGACATAGTGACGAGGAGCACATTACTTAGGTATGCCCATCAAAATGTATTTTAGGATATTTCAATAAACATGCAGTTTTCACGTTAGTGCAATTTTGTAACACAATTTAATGTTTTTAATAATTGATTGCTAATCTTGCCATATCTACATTACTAGGGTTAATGTTTAAGTAGCGGAAGCTACTTTATAGAAATGATTTGTCAGTCTGTCTATTTGTGTACTTTTCTCAGAATGTATTATATACATATATACTACACTATTACCACTATGCCACATAGATACATACTATACACTATATACCTATCTACTACCCCCTAACGTCCTCCCAAATGGCCACAAATGTGTCACAAGTCCAAAATATGTTGTAATACACAACAGTATATACATGTAGCGCTATGCCATATACATACTTACTACACTATATACATAAGAGCTACTAAACACCAACATCCACCAAATGGTCACAAATGTAGCACAAGTCACTAAAAATGGTCCAAAATGTGTTACAAGTCATCAAAAATTGCCCAAAGTGTGTCTAAAAGCACACCAAAAAGTGTCCCAAAACCCCAAAAAGTGTCTCGAGACACAACAAAAAGTGTCCCAAGACTCCAAAAAGTGTCACAAGGCACCCCAACAACTGATGCTACTTACACCTGTTTTACTACAGTTTATTATTAATATTTTTTACTTCAAGGTAATTCATTCATCATTCAAGGTACCTATAGTACATACTATCAATTATAAATAGGTGTAATGGTAGTTTTGTTACTTATGTCAATATTTATGTATAACTACGATTTACGCAACTAACGTAAATAACTTAGACATGCCTTTAATCAACTTTAGTTTCACAGAAATATGAATAGTAAAAAAATTAACGTTTCGTCTAGTAATAAATTTTGCTGTATTTTGTCGCATATTATATTAGTATTTGCACAAGGACTTATATCTATAATCTATTACCACTCAAACAAATACCCTTGTAAAAGGTATGCCGGATTCAGAAGAAAACAATGCGAGAGGTTCATTTAGGTAAAAAACAATACGGAAAAGGTAATTAAAAAAATACTTGTTTAGGTAAGTAAAATTAATTCTTCAGAAAAATGCAAATGTAAGTATTAATAGTGTCACGATTCCCCTATTCAGAAGTGCTCTGTGTGGTGTTTTATGAGAGATACGGAAAATTATTACTAATTATGTGCATTATGTAGTTGGTAGGATGCTATTTTATGTTAATACGTTGCACTACTATAGAAGTGATTAAGTAAACTTACGTTATATCTGTACATGCTACATATATACTTAGGTATAAATCTTATAGAAAAACTTGAATATAAAAGTTCTTATTGGTTGAATGCTGAGTATTGTGGTGCGTGCATTTAAGGCACTCGTGTTTCCTGTTTTTTGCTTTGTGGTTGAGTAAAAGTGTCATGTCGCTTAGTTGAAAGTATGTTTTCCTCTAAGGCTTTTGCAGCTTATCACACAAAAGTGAGCTTTACGGATTCAAATGGTTTTCACTGGCGTATGCATAAACTATTTACATGAGTTTAACTTGCTTTAGTTTGAGTTAGCTTAAGTTGTTATATTTTACAGTGTAGTGTGCAGTCGTGGCAATGGTGAAAAGTCGTTGGCTGCGTAAACCAACGGCTGCGTTCTATACATATATTTGTACGAGAAAAGCAAAGACGATAGTTTCTTATAGTATCATAGTACTGTATTTTATAGTGGGAGTGTGGACCAATTTTAATTTTTCTCTCTAATAATGGCTCTGAAAATACATTAAAGAGAGAAGTTTAGTTTTTAGCATTCAGCCGTGTTTCCTTTGCTTTTCGCGGAAAACTTGGTGGAACAAAAAGGAAGCTTGAGATTTCCGTAAGCAAAACAAGTCAGAAGTTTATTTTGAAGTTGATGGCTGATGTCAGTTTCCTATCTCCAATTTAATGTCGGAAATGACAAAAAGTAGGTGAACACATTTCGAGTAAGGTGACATTTCAACAAAGAAAAATGAACTGAGACAACAAAGCAAAATGTAAAAACTATTGTAATAATATTTTCTTTACTCTTTAGCAAGGATACTTATTTCTACTTACACTTTTCATCATAAATACTTTATGCACTTTTGGCTGACAAATCCAATGCAAGAATTATTCCCAGCTTTCTTCTACTTCTATAGTACTCTACTCACGTAATTGTTTACTCACCTACTCATCTGTCCTCGTTATTTGTGTCCATGTGCATTATAATACTTTAAGAGTTGCTGTACAAATCAACTTTTGATTTAAATATTGCACTGCACAAAAGTGGAAGTATATTACTGTCAAATTTACTTTCCCCTCTCTTTCTCCTAATTTCTCTTCCTAACTTTCAACATTTGTATTTAATTTATTATACCCAATTTTTTTTTACAAACATGAAAACTTAATCCTTTGCTATAAGTATTTGTACTAGATTTTAGACAAGCTAAGTACAACAAACATCAAATAAACACACCCTGACCTACTTTACAGAAACGTCATTTGAACACACACTACACTATAAAATTAATTAAATCAACAAACAAGTACCGGAAACATACATTATACAGACATATGTATACAAACGTCTCTCATGCTTAAATATATTTTATTTATGTAAAAAGATTTGTCTTCACTTACATATATAATTATTACCTACTCACTCAGGTTCATTATATGCCTATTCTATGCACAATACTCGCATATATGTAGTACCTACAATTAGTTGTCATGTTTCTCAAGAAAACACCTGAACCGTGTTTTACGCAAAGACATTAAATATAAGTGCAACAAAGTAGTCAGTTTAATTAGACGTAGGCGTGACTTTCTTTGAGTACATGGCAATTAGCAATAATACGTAGGTTGAAGAAACTAAAAGGAATTCTCCAACCGTTGTAAATAATAAAATGATAACATCAATGACACTACAGACACTGTTGAAGCAGATACATAGAATGTGTTAAGATTCTTGTGATTTTCTTGTCCTTGTGAAGATTTTCTTATGTAACATGAAAATGAAGATCCCTTGTGTGGTGTAAGTACTAAGTACCTGGTAGCAGTTGATTAGGGATGATAACATATTAACCACCACTACGTTTTGCTTTTAGATATCCAAAGTTAGCAAAAGTACAATAATATTACTAATCCAAGTAGAAACATGGATCCATCGAATACAATCCGTTGTGTCGTGCTATTGTTTGGCTGCATCATCACAAATGTACTGCTACAAAGGCTATGAGAGATATTTCTGCTATGCCTTATTGCTTCCATTTCGTTTGAGTGAGTGAAAGCACAAACAGACAAGAGAAATTCGGTTGTTTACAGAAATAATTAAATCGGAGCGGAACGAAGTAGTTGCATCCCAGTACTTATCTTTAGCAGCAAGAGCCAAGAGGATAAAATGTACCTCCATACCATTCAGATACATAAGTACATCCACCACATAGAAAAGCAAAGATGAAAACAGAATCGACTCTCAGCTTTATCACTACACAACTACTACTAGTGCTACTACTACCGCTTATACTGCTAATACTGTGCTACGTTACGTTCATGGCAATTTCATCTGGAGAGTAACGTAACCGAATCTTAGTAAGACTATAAAAGTTTATATCTCGTACAGAGCATCTAGAACAATACATTTATAGATATAGCGATAGGATGTACTTTAATATACCTAACACACATACATACACGACTAACATCTCAATTCACTATCAATTGTGTTTCCAGCATGTGATTGAGAACAAACATATAGAATAACCACGCAGTAGTAGTACAGAATTGAGAATAGGTAAGGTGCACTTTAATAAAACGCTCCTAATTGTAGGTATGTGTATGCATTTAAGTATTAGTATTTCTGCTATACGTAGTGATAGCGTAATATGTGAGTGAGTATAGACGTGTATGTGTACGTGTGCAAAGATTGGGTAGAAACACGTACACTAATTCTACAGGAAAACGTATACGGATAGTGATACAAGAGCGTGTGTAGTATTTGTAGCTAACTTAAGTTGCATTAGCTTAAACTTTATTTCTGGAGAAAGGTGGAAAGAAGTCTAAAGACCAAGTTTACTTGAGCAAATGAGTAAGATAAGAGGGGGAGAGCGATATCTTAAGAAGTTAAAGAACTAAAGAGTAGCCGAGATGCATTATGTGTGTACGGTATAGTCTGAGAGTGCATATAGATAAGTATTTGAGTGTACGCATTGTATGTTGACTCGCTCCCCATGAACAAGTCCATCAGAGACTCCATTAACCCAATTATAGCAAGCCTTTTGATGTTTGTATCGAGAGAAAAACTTGGGCATCAAACAATCGGTGATAGACGATGCGATAACTGGGATGGATTGAATTCGCTCTCTTTCTCTCTGTTGTCTTGATGCTCTTAAGTTAAAAGTAAGAGTAACTGGAAACCGCAGTCAAGTCCAACGGAGTTGCTCTTCTCCTTATTCCTCCTCCGAATTTCCTTTTCTCCGCTTTCTCCTGCTCTGTTCACAGTCACACACAAACAAGGCATTCAATGAGCAGCCAAAAGGAAAACGAAAAAGATGGGCCGAGGTTTCCTTCTCGTAGACTCAGAGTGATACAGATACGACTCACTTCATTGTGTACAACAACGTTCTCCTTTTTCTGATATTACTATAAACATTCTTGTACACACACAGCTTTGTACTACAAATATGTACCTATATAAACATAAGAGCTAAAGTGGTCCCTTGTTTTATTCTTTTGTGCTCTAAATTTATATTCCTATATGTATACCTTATACATTGAACTAAGTATTTATGTATACAATCAGCCCTAGAATTTATTCAAGCAGCATTGTAACAGTCTTGTACTTTACAGAGAAACAAGAGAATTCTACTCCTACATACATACTCAATGTAAATGTAACTGCACAATTCTTAGTATGGAGCTTTACCACACATAATATGTTATCTGATACAACATTTCTGTATATTACAGAATAACACTACATGTAACTCGACAAGATGTGTATTTTAAGTTATAAGGTTCAACTATGTAAGGTAAATAATAATATAACTACTAGTACTAGGACATTGGAAACTGCTTACTTAGGTACCTATCAAGGTAGTTGGAACTAGTAACTGACATAGTAATAGTAGGTATGACTTTGTCAGAAGTGTTAGTCAATCTGAATGAAACGGCCCGACTTTTCGTTTCTGAGACTAAATTTACCCTTTTGGTTTGCCGAACGTGGAAATTGGTCTTATAATGGTAGAGGAAACTGCTAATACCGCCACTGTGCAAAAGAATGAATCATTTTCGTGTGTATTTTACACTACTAATACTGGAAACGTAGTGTTGCTGGTATGCTAAACTTTTCTAGGTGTGTTTCTTCTTTCGCTTAACCATAGCTCTGCTCCTCTGTGTGCATCTCTTGTCTTTTCTACTAACGATTCTAGAATTACAACCATTGATATTACTATCTCTGTATGTGGATCTCTTATGCAGCAAGAATTATAGACTCCTGAAACGGTGTAGGTGTACGAGTTGAAAGTATACGAGAGTTGAGTTTTTCGTGGATTCTGTTTCCACCCTCCCTATTCTTCGTTTTGGTGTGTGTGTGTGTCTGTGTGTGATGCAGTACACTTTTCCATTTCGATCTTTTCTTTTCTTCTTGTGTCTGCAATTCTCCTTCCCTTTTCTACAACTGTAGTAGTACTTGATTTCAAGTTTCGTGTGCATTTTCTTTTCTTACCTTTTGGTGTCTTTCTGTGTGTGAGTGTATTCCTTGTTCCTGGATGCACACGACGAGTCTTGTCGGACGACGAGAGTTTCTCCCTCTCTTTTTCTTTCTCTTTCTCTCTCGTCTTCTTCTTTCCTTTCCTTTCTTTTTTCATTCTGTTCTCGCTCCTCCTTTCTCGTCGTGAAAACATCTTAATTCAAATAGAGTTTATACAATACTCTTGGGATATTCGAAACCGGGTGATTTATTCCACCAGCCGAGATTTGAAAAGGGACGAAAAATTGTGACGTTATCTTCATCGTTTCCAAAGTGATTTACTAAATTGCTTTCTCTTCAACTTTCTCCCTGTCTGCCCTTCACTTCAGAGTTAGTTCACTCGCTATGATTTGATTTCCGAATAAAAGCTAAATGACCCAAGACAGTCAAGCTAGTTATAAGAGTGTCCTGTAGCCACTCTCACTCATGTAACACTGTAGCACGTACATACATATCTCTGTCCACATATCTGTATAACCTATATGCTATAGCATATATCAGTCACTTATAAAATAGAAGCTTTTATATATTTGTAGTACCTTTCTAAGGTATATTATTTATAGGCATAGTTTCGTTATGCACCCGTTATGCATTACCACGCTCGTTCAACACTTCACTAAACTTTCGTTTCTCTCCTAGTAGGTACATAGTACTCCCACGGAGAGATCATAGCATCAGCATCACAGCTCCTCTTTGCAAAGTGCCTCCTACTCCTGTAGAGTATCTGTGAGGAGTATCTGAGTGGAGTATCTGCGAGAGTAAAAATGAGAAAATGTGTATAAGAAGTTGCTGGAGGGGTATGACTAGGAATGCGTATTACATACTGTGACACATTATTGCAGATTGTATATTGTACATTATAACATGTGTACATTCAGATATAGCGCATACGTGGGTTTGGTTGGTTACCTAAGTAGTTTAGTTTTATATCTATTGCAGAATACTGTGAGGGTGTCCATCTGTCCACTTTGTCTTGTTTTGTGTGCCTCTGTACTTTCCTCCTTACCCTTTGGCTACATTTTGACATGGATTCATATAAAATAGCACTTTGAACATTTCCTTGAGTCATCCGAATACTTCCCTTCTGCCATAAGTTTAGTGAGCTTTGACTCCAATTCTTTTGTTGGCTTTTGCTTATAGACCTCTTTACTCATTTTTCTTATTCATCTTAAAGTCGACAGTATTCTGAGCAGCTTTCCCTGGACAATCTTTTTCTCTCTCGACTTGACTTGACTTTTAGCCATTATGTAATGGCAGTAGCTACTATTTCACTTAAACTCACTTGTGAGTGTTTGCCGGACAAGGGGCAATGGCTAAAGCAAACCAGCCCTCTGAAATAATTCATTCTGTAGTGATTTCAAGGCGTCTTATCTACATACAGGGTTTCCAAATTGCATCAATTTATTAAATTACAAACATTTACTCAGCTTACCCCCAACCAGATAATCCAACGTTGAGAAAAAACCTTTATTTCGTTCAACTCAACACTTTGGCTCGTTCCTTCCACTCACGTTTAGAAAAATCTCGTTAGATTTTGATTATTAGAGCTGTGTAATGAAAATGAATCACGCTCCCATTAAAATTATTTTTCACCCTGTGTTAGCGTGGGGGTACATGTGTCTTGGCCATCGCAATAGCTGAAACTTTGGAAACTGCACTCAACTGCCCACTTTCTTGTTAATATTGTAAAGTAATGTAATGTATTGTAAGTGATGTGCCACTAATGCTGCCTTGAGCAAAAGAAACTACACTAAAGTTAGTAGTCTATACAGATAGTGGTAGTGGTGCATGTGGAATTGAAAAGACTATAGATCTTCTGTTCGTTCATTCAATCCCACTTTCTGTATTATGTATTGCATCTTATTGTCATTGCATTTCTATTATTTTATACTATGTATATACACATTTTTGTTGTAGTACTTTTTCTTCATGGTCTAATACGTTTTCTTGTGCAATTCTGCCACACAAACTCCTTCCACATTATTCTCACAATTTTCTTGTTGTAATCTCGTCTCGTTGCATATACATTTTCACTCAATTTTACTAGCATACTTTTATTTAGTTAAGTTATGTGTGTGCTAGTACATGTATAATGAATGTATACACAGAAATAAGACTGTATAGTTTGTCTATGTAGTAATTCAACAGTGTACTATTATGTGTTCACTGTTGTAGTAGTCGTAGATGTACTAGTCACTAGTAGTTTCCTTATTGTACTATTTCATTGTATAACATTGTAAAGTGAAGTAAAATAAAATAAAGTAATGTGAAGGAGACAAAGGAAGGAGCCGAGGCTGTAGTCAAGAAAAATTCTCATGAAATAAAAGAGAAGCTGATTGTAGTAAGTAGAGAGAGAGAGAGAAAGTGGAAGAAAAGCATGGAGGAATAAGGGACAGATAGACATTCAGTCGAGTTAGTCTTAGATGGCCATTTCCATGAATCAAACTCGAGACTCGTCCTGATATTGATTACGCTTGTTTCTTTTTGCATCGAGACGTTTCGTTGACAGCATAATATATCGAAGCTTTGTGTCTTTGCCCAGTTCCTAGTGCTTCTTGTCTTGTACACTTTTTTCTTAGCTTGTTTTATGCCATGCTTAGGTATATACATGTTCTATTCTCACATTTCCAACGGACACCATTTCCATTACATCCAATCTTCATTGTGGCTTCTACGCATATCCTCTATACTTTTATACCTACATAAAAAAAATGTACACACGCAGATACAATGTGTACCCTAAAAACTACTGCTACTCCTACTGGGGTTATAGAGTTGTCATAATGTGTAATGTTCTCTTATGTGTATGTCCTGTCTGGAAAAGTAATTCTGTAGTAGTTGTAACTATTTCATTTCCGAAGCGTGTAGGCATGTAATCGTTAACATTAATGTTGAAGCTCAATTCAGTGTTGAATGCAACTGAAATGATGTGAACTTTCAGTTCAAGCGTTCGGGTGTTATCTTCTAATTGGCTTTTCTGTTGTGTAGTTTTACATGCAAAATTATTTTCACGGTTTATTGTGTCAAATGTTGGAATTCTCTCATAGCTACTACAAATTAAATATTGTGCAATAAGGCATTTTTCAGACTCATGTATAAACGAAATGTAAGATGATCAGCAGAGCTGCTATTATCCCAATGCAATACAGACATTAGAATAAAGGCGAAGCATATTATACCTATATTTTTCCAATTGTTACTCAATTTTAGTTTACAATTAATCAGAGAACGATTTGAATATACATCTGGTTCATATTATTGATGATGAATCTTTTTTAATTTTAATTGATCAAATGCCTTATAATTTCAATTATACGAGCGTTCAGGAATTTAAGAGTCTATGTGAATTGTACGTGGGGAGTGTGTGAAGACTGACGATGACTTAAAACAACGGTGTACATGTTCGTTCAAATTAAATCTATTGTCTATGCATGCATGATTTTAAAGCAAGCTAGAATCCAATACAAGTAAATTCAAGATTTAAAATTCCATGTGCAGAGAATTACATTGAAATGTCAGTAGCCAGAAGCAACAACCACTTGATTCACAAATTAACGTATCTCATACTTGATTCGCTGGAAAATGTTTCAATTTTACGATTCTTCATCAGGTATGTCATCAATCGACCGAATGATGATGAACATATGGATGTGTACATACACTCCCATATTAAACTTCTAAAATACGATTAGCCATATTACATCGTGAGTTCTTCATCACATATTCAAACTGGTTCCACTTGGAGTGTAGGTGTTGCCTATTAATTTGCATACCGATTAATTTTGTGTTTTCTGGTTACATGCAGCTACAAATAAATAATATTAGAGCATTTATAAGTTGGCTAGCTATAAATATAGTGCAGTGAACTCTATTTTGGTAAAACTAGTCGTTGTACTCATATTTTCTGCAACTGCGTGGCCAAATCCATTTGACTGAATGTGTATGTTCCCTTGGCATAGTTATTAGAGGAATGAAGAGGTAAAGCATTGAATAAATCCATGAGCTTATCACACAAGTTAGCTTCATAGTAGGAGAAATAATTGAGATAGGATTCTCCTATATTATGTACATATTTGCGTATGTATTCAAATTATATTATAGTTACTGTGTAATCCTTTCTATGCATGCTTATGTCGTTTTGCCAGAAGAGAGAAAGCAGAAAGTCAAGCTAAACCAAACCAAAGAAGGCCAAAGTTGCAATGCATACATTTAAGTACAAACATTTATATCTATACCCCGAAAATATTAGAGCTACACTAAATACCAGCACATACGTATCACAAATACACTCATACCTATGTAGTCTGTGTAGTGTGTGCTTATGTATAATATTTGTATGTAAAGTACCTACTACTGTATATGGGAAGTTGGAAGTTAGTATAAATGGAGCATCACTATTTTAATAGTAAACTGAAAGCTAAGTCACCAGAAGTAGATGAGTTTTATGCTTTATATACCTACGTGGCGTTAGTTCGCTGTGTAATGCTGTGTGTGAGTAGAAGCAATTTCCATTACACGAATGGCGACCATAAACAAAATGCATTGCTCGCACGTAATTTCATTAGGATATGACTAACGCCCAAATTACCCAGTGGAGTCAGACTTTTGGAAAATTGAACGTGTACTTTAACATACATGCTTCCAGCCTCTTCTTGTCCTACCAGGGCACTACAGTACAGTGGGGAAGTCACTCTCTGGACTTGTTGGCTTGCTCTTACTTGTCTCACTGCTACAACTACTGCGAGTATATACACATTAAAAGAGTATTCCCTCGAATATGCAGTTAACCAAAGTTGCTAGCACTTAGTTGGACAAAAACAACTTTATGTTGCTCACTATATACACAGAAGGATTTTAAAAGAAAGAAGTAAGGAAGCAAAAACAAGGAGACAAATAAACCCATTTAGAGGTCTACTGTGTATGTAGGTACAACGTAATACATGGCTGTTGTGTTGCACCACATGCGTACAGTGTGGAGGGAATAATAATAGCAACAACAACAAAACGAGACACAGGTAAATGCTTGGTTAGGAACAACAAATAAAAACACAAGTTGACTTTTTATATAAAATGTGAATCTCTTCTGCTTTCATGCTAATCTCTAATTTCATTGCCAGCTACAACTTGTGTCTTGTTTTGTCTTGAAACTACTTCAACTTCTATAGTCCCTCAATTGCCCACGGGAAAATGCATTAGACTTTCTGACTTTCTCTTTTTACTTTTATGTACATACCTTACCTATACACCTAGGTAGATTAATGAAACATTTATTTTGTGTCTCGGTAACTTTAATTTTTAATACAAAAACACAAATATTATTGTTTCTTGTATGCTAACATTAAACATTTTCTCATTCAATTTTACAAATGCACAACCTGTAAAATGTTTCTTACCGAATAATGCATATATACTAGAAATATTAAGATCGATCGTTGCCTGAATTAAAATTAAACATCAGAACACATTACAAATATTGAACATAAAATACATCCAATATGACGCAGTCCAGTACCTACTTACTTATAACTATAACTTAACAGTGAGTACAATTAAATGTAGGAAGCTCATTGGACTGAACTATTCTTTCTTGCAACGCTCTGACACAATACTAAAACCCCAAAATGGCATTATTTCATTGTATAAAAGCCTCTTTCTTTTCGTATTAATGTTTCTTGGGTTTCAACATCAAAAATTGTTATCCCTATTGACGTTAACGGGATAATACTTGGACGGGAAACAAGCATTTCTCCCACTAGCACACATTTCCGAATTCAGGAATCAATACATCGGTAACAATGACATATGTTTGTTCTAACGAGTACTGAAGTCAAGTCTCCTTTGTTTTACCCGAACAATTTGTACACAAACTGTAATAGCCATGGATTGCATTACACAGTATTTACACTCACACACAAAGGTAGGAACTTTGTAACATGCCGTATCAGCTTACACAGCTTACAAATACAAAAACCAATACCATATGGCAACCTAAGTCACATGCAGTCATGTCTATTGAATACTATGCATATAGATTATATATTTATAGTAGTAGCTATTATAAATACACATGTACAGATATACCAGGTCCTCTTGCACCACAAATAAAACCGAACGACTTTTGCGGTCTGATACGCAGTATGTGCATAATGTGTGCAGAGAGAGTAGGTTCAGGTATGTAGCAGAGTCAGCTACTTACATGATGTGGTGATGCCACGATGCCAGCCAAATATCTGAACAAAGACCGTTACACCGTGTTATAGATTTAGAGTGAGTACCAGTACCAAACCAACAATGCATACATTTAACTCTGACGCAAAATAAGGAAACTGAAGGGGAAATGCAGAAATCAGTCTTGACACTCTGTTAAGGATAGAATTGTAATCTAAACAGGCTCGACAACTGTAGTTCTACGAAATCCAGGGTAGAAGTACCGGTTAAAGAAGTTGAAAGAGTAAACACAGTATATTGGACATAATGCACAGCTAAAACAAAAGATGAATAAAGATTTGTACAAGAAAACTGAGCAGCTCGTTATATACAACAATAGAGAATTTTAGTACTTAGAAGTGTATTGGTACACCGTGTTACCATACTAAAATATGTACCTAAATAATATGTAGGTATAAGTTGAATTAGTACTTTGAAGAATTGTTAATAACTCCCTCAGTGTCGTCGTAAGCGTAGAGTAGAATAGATACTCCACACAATGTGTATTTCTGCTGTAATTCCCAGTCAACATCCCAAAGTATGAATTTTCCATGCGTATACACACCCGGAAGGGTAAGTAAACAGAGTTTTACACAGATGGAAAAACCAAAGGAGGAAATGCACACAATAATACGTTATTTCTCCATCTTAGCCTTCTGGACACCTAGAAAATGCAAAATGGAAGAAAGGAAAATAAAAACTTGGAAAATGGAAAGTATGAGAAGAGAATCAAGTTTAGTATTACACTAAAGTAGGTATGTAGCCTGCTAGCAGCAGTGGCATTGCACTGTAGTATTCACGTAGTTGGAAAAGGAAAGGCATAAAGAGAGTTAAGGAGAGTGTTGGAGGTGACGACAAGGGAAAGTAACAGTTTCTTTGCAGCATACATTACTACAATACATATGTATGTTATTTAAGCATAAAATTGTATGTTCACTTCACAACTACAACTACAACACTATACAACTCCCAGCATTCATGTTGGCAATACAATAAGCTACATACTTTTCGCTTACTGACTGCAAACTACAATACATACTACCCTTATACTCACAAGAAACCATATACACTTAATATAATTCTTATATTGCAAAGTACCTTCTACACTATGTACATGCGATACACACACATAACACATGCAGAGACCACACGACTATGATGTTCATGCTAAGGGTATATAACAAGTCCTCACAATAACTGTTGTAGTTGAGTGCACACTTGCATATGTGTATTTCTTTATTTCCTCTGTTATTTCCAAGTATATTTGGAAGGCAGGCAGTAGTGTTACTCGTACAAGTAGGTACACAACACAGTGTAGAAGACGCGAAAGAAATGCTTAAGCAGTGTACACTGTGTACAGTGTGAGAGTGTGGAGCATAAGATGGAAAGAGGAGAAATATTGCAAAAGAGGGAAACGAAATGACAGTTTCTCTGGGGAAAAGGTGACTTTGTTGAAGGAGAAGGCTATAGCTCCTTAGAGGCTTTACCATGAATCACTCGCCCAGGACAACTGTCTTGATAGCCTTTTTTGCATCTTCCAAATAAATTGTTTGCACTTCATTCAGCCATATCCAACTCCCATTTCATTCTCTTCCTACTCAACTGGATGAGTGAAACTGATGTGATGTGCTGTGCTGTGGTCTGAACTGGCTAACGCCGCCTTTCTCTCTCTTTCAATTTAGTACTGTAGTAGCACTCTATAACTTTGACTTCATTTCATTTTCTTCCGTGCACACACACAACATACAACTCACAACAAACAAACATATTCCACCTATACCTACCTCCTAAAATAATAATATAGCTTTAAACCGTATGGACACAATACACAACTACCTATTTCCATACAACAGATATCTTACTTTTTACAAGGATACAGTTGTTGCTTTTGTGGTGGAATAAGTACATGATTTTCCGTTATGGTGGTAGGTATGACTATTACTGTACGTGTACACTGTAGGTGTATCATATAATTTGTTTATACGTATCTATGTAAATATGCAAAGTTTTGTATGATATAATACAGGCATGTGTTTATGCAGGTATCTGTATACCTTATCTAGTTAGTAGATTGTTATTGGTGGTGTTTCCTGGTGGTCGGGCAGTTTTTCGTTGGTTTCGCCGTGAATTTTGTTTAGTTGAGCAGCGTGTGGTATGCATGACAGTGTTGAGTCACTTGTCTCTCTTTTACTTTCGTTGTTGTACTCATTTTTTCCACGTGTGAACACAATTTCCTTAGCGTTCTCATTGTCTATGCTGCGTGAATCTCCTTTGTATAACGATTAAACTGTTCTGCTCGACTTTTATGCTTTTTGTCAAAGCATGAATGTTTTTCCAAGTTACAGTTTTACAACCAATGAGTATGCACACATTTGTATCACACGAATGTGTCGCAGTTTGACAAAATAATATTCGTGTGCTCAATTTACCACGAAATGGTATAAATAATAATAATGTTCCTAAAATATGTTGCTTATATATACACTAGGTATGTTATTTTGTATATTATGTTAATAGATTAGCGATCAAGTTGGATTAGACTGTTAGTAGTTATTTTATGTATGAGAGAGTTGGGGTTGGTTGGATGAATGCGGAGCTAAATTGGAAAGATGAGTAATATATACAAATAATTATAATTTAGGCATTTCATGCAGCAGAGATGTGTCAGCTAGATGGATAGATAAGCAATTAGCCATGTCCGACAGTCATGGACTAATAAGTCTCTCATCCAGGATATTATTGCCTGGATGAGGATATTAGGGGTGGGATTACCTCACATGCCATACATGAACTACTAATGGAGAAAATGTGGCTCCTGTCTCTCTTTTCCCATCCTACCCAAATGAATTAAAGAATACTGCTCTAGTCATTTGTGTGAGGGCGATGTGCAATTATTCGCTTATTGATTATTCATCACCCTCTAGCCCTACTACCACTTTTGTCACTTTTCAGGTAATTTTACTTACAGTTTCACATCCAAAAAATGACAAGGATTCGGATGTACGTATTACTACCTTTCTGTACTTGTAGTGTAAAAGAGTGGGTTCATAGATATGTGTCTTTGTAGATATGTACATAAATTAAATTGCAACATTTGAATATTTATTGTAATAAGGAGATTCTCAAAGAGTGTTTTGTTTTGTGTTAGACTTGATAATAATTTGCTATTTTACAGCATAAAAATGTGTAACTAGTCTGTAGACTGTGTAGTAGACTATAAAATGAAAAATATATAGAATTGAACATTTCATATCTTTCATCCTGTGTGGAAGAGCTACGTAAAATAGTAGTGTGGATGTTTGGAAGGATTGGCTCACAGACGGAGAGAGGAAATCCTCTACAGAGAAACATTTCTCGAGTTAAGTCGTATGATAGTAGCTAAGGTATGACAGATATGGAGTAGATACACACGGGTAAATAGAAAATGCATCCTGCTGTCTACTAACATTAATACAAGAACCTTGTAAAAACTTACAGGCAGCAGTACATATAGAAATAACATTCGCTAGAAAGATCATCGTCTCAGATTTCACTTTAAGTTTTTTGTACTGTTATACTGTAGGTAGTTGCACATTGGCCAAATAAGCAATGATGCTATAGATCCATCGCTGAAGAAACATAAAAGTGAACTCACTGTGTGTTGCAGCACCGTTGCGTTGTGTTTGTATTGAGAACAGAATGGCTCACTTTTCTCCCTATTTCTACTCCACTCTCCTGAGCCAGGACTACTTCCTCGTATAGGAGAAGAAGAGTAAAGAATCAGGGTTTGACTCACAGTCAGACCATGCTCCGACTGAGTGAGTTCAGAAATACCTTTCCCAGTCTAGTCCGTGCCTCGAGGATATTCGCTAGCATTTAGTATGTCTTTGGTGTCGTATAACAAGCTCATGGATAAATTGAAGCACCTTCTATATCTCTACACAACCAACTATCTCCTTGTATAAATCAAGTAGAATGAAACACAAATAAACGTGAAACATCAGTTCAAATTGACAAAAGGGTGCAGTATTAGATATACCTGTAGCAAACGTCCCTACATAAATAAACAACCATGTATTTCTACCTGTATTCATGAAAACTATTGTAAACTGTAATATACAAATAATACAACACGTCGTACATTCGTCAAATTCTTAAAATACAGACATAAGTCTATACTCAAAACTACTACTGTATATTTGAATGGGCATATATGAACAAGTACATAGATTTTACAATATTGTATCGCTGTTGTTATTAGTATATCAGTGGTATTGCTGAAAATTTGTAAAGCATAAATGGTTTGATCTACTTAATTTAACTATACAATTCCCTGTATTATATATATATATTTCTCCATGAAAAAAATTTGTGTGTAGTACGGTACCAATTCAAATACAGTTTTAAAATTTCCCTGGATGAAATCAGTGGAAGACGGTAAGGTTGCTAGGTTTTGCGTTCGTCTCCATGAATGAACGCTATTTCTGCATGGTAGAGCTCCATATTGACGTAAAATGTCAATAACGATGTAGAGCTACTGGATGCTCTTTGACATACATGGTGCATCGCTTTTGGCTGTATGTAGTATAGCAACACTCTAATTCTGAGTAGACACATAAGGTACAGAAGGTTGTTGTTTCCCCGTACGTGTAATATGGATGTGTTGAATTTCAAATAGATACCTACTGGAAGAAGGGTATCATGGCACAAACAGAGAAAGAGGATTGTAATACAAATATACGGAGAGGGAGAAAATATAAAGACGAAGAAAGAGAAGAGATATATGTTTTTCGGTGTTGTGTTAGTTTATTCAAGTATTACTGAAACACGTTGTACATTTGTTGAATTGCGTGTGTACATGGTCCACTTGTGAATACCTCATTCTTGCTACCGATACAATGCATAGCCAAAAAACTTCATGGTAGCAGTAGCACAATGTACAATTCCAGTACTAGTAGGGAATAAAAATAGGCATGATTGAACTTGACTTGTATGTTTCCCAATCTAAACAAGCTTACTGTTCCTTTCTTCATTCAACGTGTAGTACATCTATACCAACAAGTATATCGAGCCAAGAGTAGCTAAGTAAGCTTAGGACTGATCTGTTTTATTCTTATACTTTAAAGGTATACATACAGATACAGCAAGTACATCTGTGTAATATAATATAAGTGTAATATGGAGCGTTGCATGCATTGCACAAGACTAAGGCGTGCAAGGCACCCTTCTTTTATTCTGGCACCGATGCTCCTTGTTGTATTTGTACTATTGGCCTACTCTGTTCCGTTTACGCTCTTATCACCACATGAGAAGGATCAGAGTGGAAGAGGAATGAAAAGAAAGTAAAGCCAAGAGGCTACCTATAAGCTAAATCATGTACAATTTTCCAGATAGCCCTTTCCCCATCTCTTCCTGTCTCTTTCCATAGTGTCTCTTATGAGATTTGTTGGCTGACTTGACAAGCCTGTTTTTTCTCTAGCAGCACGACAAGAACTGTGTCTTTTTCTACATATATTTGTAATCTATCCACATATCTTTATCAGTAGATTCCAAATGTACATACACATACATTCACATACCGATGTCACAAAATGCCTGTGTGTTTCAACATATATCTAGTAAAAATGTGTTGGGTCGCTATATGGTTGGACGTGCACGTGTAAGTAAGGTATACAAGGTGGGACATCTGACTGTTGAAGTTTACAGAGTAGTATCCCACAATAGAAACATCACATCAATAATATCGGCAAGGCTAAAGGCTCCAATTTAAGAGGAATAAATCAAGGAAAACGAAACCAAACAAAACTACTTCTTCACCTTTCACCACATCGTTGCATGCCAGATGCGTTTCCTATCCAAACCGTCCTTTTCATATCCTTCCTCTGAAAATATCATTATTTGTACAAAATACAGTAAAAAATCTATGTACATAATGTGTCTCAAACATGACGATACATGATAAAGCTTACAATATATATATATTCTTAATCTACCTATATATACCAATCTGTGTTCGATACATGTATCATGTATGTGATATCCTATATGTAATACAAGATATGTATGTAAGTACTACATCATATAACTTAAATCAAATGCCAGATGGACTGTCAAAGTACCCACAGAATACAAAAATGCAATATTAGCGGATTCTGGATGCACATTACAATACCCGGTTTTCTCATACCGTTGCACTGTAATATAGGTAGGTGTGAGAAGACTGTTGTAACATTTTTTCTAAGATCTTTATAAGATTGACCGAAAATCTTGGGTTATAACACAAAGAAGGCTAAAGGCCATCACAAGAAAGTTGACTGTGTGAAAAGATGTAGCATCCATTATACATTCCCAGTTCCAAGTAAGACAAGGCTGCACACTGCTCACACAGACACACATGCAGTGTACCATACACCCAACACAACTGAGAGTGGTAAACTTCCAATGAATTCCAAATGAACTCCCCTTGTACATTATTTAGCAGTTAGACTCTGTTACAGCACACATCATTTTTATCACACCATCTTCCCATCATATTAACTTTCTCCATACAAACACATAGAGATATAGTGGCCGATAGGGAAGCCAAGGATCATTACATTGCATTCAGTATAATACATTCTCTTTATATACACTAATATAACATAATACAAATACAAATGCTAAAGCATCATCATCCCTATAGAAAATACACAGAGTGTATTGCAGATGTGAGAGATGTGTTTGTGTGTGTATTATATGTAAGAGTATATTCTCAGTGTATGGTGTGTATTTTCTCGTCTTTAGCTTATCACTAGACGACAAGGAGAGTCAGTGTCGAATACAAAAGCAGATTAGAACGTAGTACCCCTTCTCGTGCCTAGGAACACACTCCCGCGGTTCTTCTGTGTATACTAAGTATAAGCTACATATTTGTACTTATAAAACGGTATAAACTATAAAGGTAGTCATTTCAGCACACTTGACTACTTTGAGTGCAATACATTATTATAGGTCTACTGGGTAACCTCTCGTCGTCGCTTCGTATAAATTCCAACTCTTCGTTCTTCTTCTTCTTGTGCTTCTTGCGATTGCTTGCGACGAGGACTACTACGTTGTAGTAGTACGGGTCGGTGGGCTACTGGAAAAGTAGTAGAAGAGTGTAATGTACATCGAGAGTTTCTTTTCGGAAGATATTTCTCAGTATTTTCTTATCCTATTAAGATGTTACACTTACTTCAAGTACAATGCATACTTAGCCTTATATGGCAAATAATATTGCCTTTTTACTACACACATTCATGTACTATGCAAGAATATTATGTGTAACTGTTTTCATCCCTCTCTCTGTCTTTCTTACACGTGGTAAGAGTATACTTCCAGGATATTATGTATGCACTAAACAATTCACAATACGACTAAAGGTGGGCTGTTACTCTAAACAGAATTTCCTATTGCTCCTACACACATACAAATACTCTTTGTACTACTACCACCGACATTATTGGTTTACTTAAATAGTATACAGTAAATAGTA
>JAQFYB010001765.1:0-29606 GCA_034694085.1 Pogonognathellus longicornis
TATAAAATATAGCTATGTTACGTGAGATAAGGAAATGTCTTAATTATGATTATTACATGTGGTGCAATTAAAAAGATGTAAGTAGAGTAATTCAGGGAAGTTGACGCACATCGTTTGGTAAGGAGAATAATAAGCTCTCTCAATCAGCAAGTAACTATCAGGACTAAGCTCCTTTTGATCTATCTATCTACTTAACTTTCTCAAATAAGCTGAACGAGAAAGCATTATACTCTTTTCCATTTAGAAACTAACTTTCCCCCAAATAACTTCAATTCCTTCGTAGTTTCCACTTTCCTCGTGAAATGCTTAAATCCGCTCTAAGCCCACTGACGAACACAAACACGAACAAAAACAAGTTGTTAAATAGCATAGCAGGAGTTTTAGAATCAAAGGCGGAACTTACACACATATAAACTAAACAAAAGCCGGGTTACGCCATCCGACTACGTTGCGTAAGTAATAATAACATTCTTTACGAATTAATCTCATCTAAGCAGATGAGCACAGTTGGCATTAATTTTAATGATTCTTTCCTTTATATTAACTACTACTGTATAAGCATTAGAAATACTAACATTCGTTATTCAACTATACGTAAATAAACTGTCTGTACTGATAGCATGTAAACTGTGTGTGTATTATGGAACTATTTATACATCAACTATACGTGTACCATTTTTAATATACCTATAGGTAGTTCTTCAATTCAACTTTGTTAGGTGAAGGAGTATTAAAGGTATAGCAAGTCTGATAGTTGAATGAATCGTTTTATTGTATTTGCATTTTATACTGCTGGTATGAAAGATCCTTGTAATGCCTTTCGGAATGTAACATGAACGAGTGATTTTATCTTATGTTATAACATACAATCTAGATATATACTACATAGTATGCATAATATAATCTAATATAGATTATATTATGCATACTATGCTCTCAAGACTCAAGGCTGTATTTAGGAGGGGCAAAAGGGGGCAATTGACCCCTCCAAAATTGGAAAAAATAGGTTATTTAGTCAAAAAAATTAAAAAAATCGCAAAAATTTTCATTTTAGATTGATTTTAGCTTAAAATAGATTTCAGTATTTGCGCTACGCGCTATAACAGACCCTACTGTGCAACATATTGGTATTTTGCTTCTCTCCAAATGGAATTCTAAATACGGCCTTAGTGAGACTATTACGTTATGTACAGATACTTTAGGCTTATTATTATTGTCGTGTTATAAGAAAGCATGGTCTGTAGGTACAATAATGTTAGTATATAAGATTTGAACTGCACCGTATTTTCATTAGAGTGTAATTTCTCCATTAAAGGGAGCTATTAGCGTTAAGTAGATATAAGAAACGATTTGTGCAGTCATGAATGATCAATTTAGTAGTTATATAGCATTGTCTGGATATAAGTTAAACTTTTAATAAATCCATTATGGTTAGTATGAAACTTGCATTACCTTTGCTTTGCTTTGCCTTGACGTATTTGGAAAGGCTGTAGGACAAAGAGGGAGAGAAGTAGTAAGCGTTAGGTGGACTTGGACTATAAAGCAACGTTAGTTAAATAATCTGGGATAACAATGCGTCTGGTTGGTTGTTAGTGGATGTAACATTAGAATAGACGACAGAGCCGGGTAGTTTTTGGGGTGTACCAAGATTAGAGCGACATTAAGTACGTTATGTCGATTCTCTTTCAATGTTTCCCCAAACCGGCTATTAGAGGCGAGCAAATGTCAGTCAAATGTCAAACGCCAGGAATCATTTTGCGAAACCCAAACCGCGATTTCTGTACATCAACTCTCACGAATCGTCTTTAATTCCTATTCTTCTCTTATTACTACCAAATCAATACCAGTATGTTATGCAGCAGTAGGTACTTGTTTATCCCTTCCTAAATAAATACTATACATACATATTACATACTCATCCTTATATCATTTTTGTGTAAAAAGTTTATTAACATTTAATTACCATTGATATTGAGGCAGGTATTAACAGTTAGACAATTGTAAATCAAATACATAATTACAACAAGTTCATACTACATTCATTATGTATTCATTAGCTAATATTTTATTCATCCATGCTATAAAGTCGCAAACTCGTTGGTCCATAGGTGCATAATATAAAAGCTCGACAGTGGGTGACAGGTAGATAATCTTCGCTTAACGAGGCATAAAATATTTATTTTAAATACAATGTACTAATTGCCGGTGCTTTAGTGGACCTGCATACTTTGCTGTTAGCAATAAAAAACTTGTGTTAAAAAAGTGTTTAGTATCATATAAATAATACATATAGGTATATCATAGAATTTATTACATTTACATAATTTTTGAATTGATAATGTATAATGTTGAACTGGAATACATTTTGTAAGCTTTGTTTTGACTTACCGTATTTATAACCATTGAAAATCTTCTCTGAAATATTTTTTATACAATATTTTTTAGTATAATGCATCAAGGTACCTGTGTATAATTTGCAATATACATTTGTTACTTTTGTCTAAATAAGAGCAATAGAGCAAAAGTTTTAAGATTTATATAGTTACTTTAGCTTTAGTATATTCTTGTACTGTAACTACAATTTTTAATGATATGTAAATTAAATGGCTGTAAGAGAAAGATTTATCGGTTTCTGTATTAAAAATGTTTAGATTTAGGTCTGTTTGTTCATAGGAGGTACTTAAAAGAGTTTAGTTACATATAAGAAAACATGGAAAAATCGATTAGAAAGAAAAACATGGGAAATAACGTGCATATAGCTACTTGATGTTAGTGTAATAGTTTGATCTTTGCTATTTTAGTTGATATTAGTAGGTAGTATGTGTACTTATTTATATAAAATTGGGTCGTTAGTGGACATGGGATGGTCTACAGATATACTAAAATCTATGTAAGCTTTTCTATTGGTATTATTTATTTTGTGTGTTTTGTGCGTGGATGAAGGATGTGGATGGGAAGAATAAGTCATAGTCAGAAAGTCAAGGATTATAGTTTGGTATTGAGTGTGCTGAGGAGAGGCAATTGGAAAATGCGAAGCACTTTTATCCCTTTGACAGACTGTCAGACAGAGATAGAGAGCACTTACGTGATTCTTTCTAATAGTTCTACCATCATCCTATCATTATCATCATAGCCGTCCCATAGCCCTAGAATACCCATAGACATTATATCTTGTCATTCAAAGTCTTCTCTCAAGTCTTTGTCTCTATCTCCCAAAAAGGTTTATTATTTCATTCTACTTCAGTCTCACTCACCATCTCCATCTCCTCCACATCTACAAAATCTCAGCTCACAATTCCAGCAGCAGCACAGCACCAGCCATGAACTACAAGTGGATGAAAGTATACACATCAGTAACTATAATGACTTTTGTAGTTTTCATCTCATGTCTCTGACTTTTCACTCTAATCAAATAATATTAGTTCCTCATAACTCATAAGCTACAACACAACATTCGCAACATCACTTATTATTCAACCTATTGATCTTTCTCTACAAACTCCACCTACAACCCACACACCAGACAGTCGTCTACTCCATTCAATTCAAAAAGATACAACTACAGATACAAATAAGAATCATTCGCTTGATTGACGAAGTGAGACCACATTTTAGTCATCCGCATCCACAAAGCACAAGAATCGCAATAACAGGAAATTATTTTGAATGATCATACCATTACTAAGGAACACAATGATGATTTTGATTATTTTGTGTCTAAAAATAAATATACATACACTTCTTTGTACCTAATTTAATTTACTTTTATGTTGTATAAAACTATTATAAGTTTGTATAACTCAGTCACAGGTAAATGAAACCCAAATGATTCTCACAATTGAATTTGCACTGTTGCCAATCTACTTTTACTTTCTTATAAACTCTAAAAAAAATTCACAGAGACAAAACTATTTTTATTATGCAATAGGTACCAGGTACACACTTTGAGATTTTTACACTTTTGTATAAAACGAACATACTAGCAATATTTTTACTAGTATATCTACTGATTTTAGTATGTATAAATGCCTATACCTACTACATAATTCCTTATACTGATACACTACTTCATTATATTAGGTATACAATATTCTGTATAGAATACGTAAATATATGAAAGATGATTTTTGAAGGTATATTTAAGGGAAAGATTGAGGAGTTACATTGGTTGGTAATTTGAAGAAAGCTGTGTAATTGAAGTTGTCTTTGAGAGAAATAAAGTGAGCGATTCTGGCGTAAGGAGACCATTAGCCGTGAGTTTAAATGAAAGAGAAGTATAATTGTGAGTGAATGGAAGGTTGAGGAGGAGGTGTTCTGAAAGGGAAAGCTGATAAAAAGAAAGTGTAAATTGAAACATATTGGTGCATCTGGAAAGCTGAGCAAGTGCCATGTAATGTTGTTGAATGTCTGCTTCTCTGCGGTGTTGGTGATAGATTGTAAAGTAAAGGTCTACACTAAAAAGCTCCTTGTCTCAATGGAAATCGTAAAAATAGCAAAAGAAGGATCAAGATTCCCCGACGAAACGAAAGTAATATTTTATACTCCTCTTCCCACCATCACCATCCCATCTCACTCCAACAGACTTGCAAGAGTGTGAGGTGAGACATAAAATAAACTTGCACTCTTTCCATCCATCGCATCCCATCCAATGCTATTATAGTATTCAGGAGTATTGAGGGCACAAAAATGGTTGTATGAATGTAGTTCGTCTATACAAAGATTGTTTGTCTGTCTGTGTGATGTGATGTAAGTCTCTATCCTTGTAAGTACACTATACACACTGTATACGTGTATGTACACACACTGAGAAACATCTACGAGTATTTGTAGTATATAGCTAGATAGGAATAGGACGTGTAGGTTTTGTGAGCTGCACTCAGAATGAAAGAGACAGAGAAGTGATTCGTGATAGAATTGAATAGATGTAAATTACATTTGGCTGTTGAATGGAGCCACTCAAGGGCGGTTATATCGCCGTTGTCATCCAGGTTTTCCCTCATATTCCTTCCTTCATTCTTTTCCTTATGTTCCAACTTCCATGAACCACTTCCACTTCTCAAATACACATTCTCCTACTCCTACTATGTATTTATATACAAATATATCTTATATTAAGGATCTCCTAAAAGTACATATCTCGTTTATACGGAGATATTTCTTTGGAATGGTGTATTTGTATGAATGGAGTATTGTATGTGTGTTGTGTATGTGTGCGTAGATGGATGGAGCATTTTGGGAGTAGTGGAGGACGAAAGTATCTGCTAAAGGGTCCCAGCAGTCCCACTAACAACATTTTCAACTCTCCATTATGATTACTCGTCCTCTCAAATCATTTCTTCATACTTGTCGACATCTCATCAATTTACTTTACCCTTCACAGTCACGAGTCTATGTATAAAATATTTTATAAGCCTACGTTGTATATGTGCTGCTACGTACATACGCTTTGCTCTTCTTCGTCCGTAACTCATTTAATGCATCCACACACATAGTTCCAGCCTCGCTTCACAAAGTATACAAATGTCAGCATTAGACTAATCAGAGTAACAAAACCCGACTAAATTGGGTAATAATCTTTCGCAAAAGTTGTGTGACAGCATATTAATTGATGTCAGTTAGCTTAGTCAATCACATCAAAAGTTCTATATAGATATTCTTCATACAATTATACTTAATTCAATCTCATACCCTCTAATTTCCCAATACACACAAATTCCAATTGTTTATTGTAGGAGGACAGGGAAATGTCCCTTTTTGATCAACTAGTTTCATTCCATCAAAGAATCAAGGGCAACCCCTTAAACGTGTAGGTGTAACCCATGTCAGCAATGTTTTGATTTATTTACTCAATTTATATTTTTATTTTATGTAGAGCTTTATCGAAAAATTACACATTATGGACGCATCAGTTAGATAGATAAATATTGTTTACAATTCATTCATTGTTTAGACTATTTTAATTGCTAACGAGGATGGTAGAGTTTTAACATGTACTATAATTAAATAATAGTACTTAAAATTTCAAGAAGCACAAATAAAGTCTATTCTATTCTAATTAATTAATTATGTATGCAGAGTAATGCAGTTCGTACGATTGTGCCTTCAAGTTCAAGTATAATTTTCATGACACTCTGGTATAAACATTGATTTAATATCTGTAGGTTACTTTTGGTAAATAAGTGCAAGTGGTTGAGTTTGCAAGATATGGGACCGGATACGATATTCATGATTCGTTCGACGTGAGGAGCGCCTCTTCTACTAGTTGTGTGTAAACTAAAAATTTCGTCGAATTAAAAAAAATGCTACTAAATAATTTTTTGTTTTATTTTTAAAAAATCGTAAATTTTCTGCTCGTTTTTATAGCGAGAAAAAGCTAATTAACCTGTTCGGTCCCTGTTCCTATGAAGGCACATTAAACATTGAACATGTATACTAAAATTAAGTTAGCTAGCTAGTCTAACTATTGAACTTTCGTAAACAAGCATTTGAACAATTACTTGGTTAATTGGTATGTAATCAATTGCTTAAATGATGAGAGTTGATGAGGTTGAATATGAGACATGCCATAATATATGACCTACATACTAATTTTTGTCGCAAAAGTAATATATATGTTTATTAACATATATATACTACGCACTACAACTACAGCAAGGGGCCTAGGGATAGGGAGGGATAAAGATTATTGCCTTTATTAAATTAATCACTCTTTGTCTCACTACCATATCATATTATATCAAACCTATACTGGTTTACTAGCCAATATTACAAGGTTTAAATGGTTTTGTTGAAAGATAAACTAAAATCTAACATGTGTATTAGTACGTGTAGTACCTAAATAGTTTTTACATACCCAAATGCTTTTGTCTAGATTAGACGTTAAATCCATTTTAATCCATGGAATATTTTGGATGCATATTCTAATAAATGGATAGATTCTTAGTTTGCGTACGTGCTATGAATTTTGTGTGTAGACAAATTAGGCTATACGTTACCTATGTATAAAAATGAAAGTGGCAAATGATCTCATTTTGGTGAAACTGCGTTGAAGGTTTGTATAATACTAAAAGTGAGTTTTATACGTCAGACAAGAAGACAAGATCCTTACTGCAATGAATTTTGTATCTAAATGTATCTATGATCTGTACATAGGGATCCTGTATGTAGTTTTAGATATCTCACTTTGAACTTGATACAAAAACATTTATAAGCGAAAGCTTGGGGTTTGTATAAAAATATGAGGAGCTTATGAGTAAGAAGACGGATGTTGATAAATCGTGAGTGCGAGCTCTCTGGAAGCCAAAAGTGAAACTACGATTGTTGTTTGAGTGACGCAAAATGTCGTCACGGATGACTTTCTCTGACACAAACAGAAAAGTAAAAACACAGAGGGCTAGGCACTTTCTGTCAATGCGTGTCTGTCTGTCCAGGACCAGCCCCAGGCCCAGCCTGAATCTTTCCCAAACACTTTTTCAACCAGAGAGATGTAAATTCTAAAGCAAAATACTCGGAGGTTCATTGTACATTTCATTCCGCAAAGCAAGGAGCAACCTCCCATAAAGAAACTTAAAACACTCAGCAATTTGCTTTCATTTACATTTAATTCCTCGTAGAAATTATTTTGTATGTAAAAAGTCTCCTTAAAAAGCTTGACACAACTAGTTGTTAAAGTTTCGACACTGGTTAAGTAAAAGGTTTAGGAAAGTGATTTAACAGATTTCCGTTTCCCTGTTCGCGTCAATCAGCTGTCTGCGTCCTTGTTGTTGTGTGTATATTTCGTGCTATAGCGCATCGGTGAGTTTGAGTTCAGTTCATTCGTAGTTAGTTAAGTACACAAATACTTAGATTTTTGAACTTCTTGTGTGTAAAAACTAAATCGCTAAATTTTACATAAGATTTCGGTGAATACAACACTAACAGACTAGTGTTAAAGTTGGCACTTCAAAATTAAGGGCAAGCGTCAATATTAACAGGTAAATGTCAAAATAGCGTTTAGATTAGATTGCAATAATGACAGTTCCTTATTTATGTACAAAAATCTCAAAAATGTACTTCACTAACATTTTGGCGTATAGAATTGCATGACAGGTTTTAGTTTTTACGATATTTTTAGCTGAAGTAGTAACCGAATAATGCAATTCTATTACATCAATTCAAAATTGAGCGAACATGACTCAGTTTCTATTTTAAATGTTTCATTTTTATGATCACATAATATGTAATATTGCATGGTTGTAGTTGTAATACTAGGAATTATTTAGATCATTATCATTTACTATTGCGTTTAGAAGTCTTACTAATAATATTACTTCCATGTCTCTGCATAATCTTTAGTTTAGTTTTGTGACTCATACTCACACACATTCTGTAGTGAGTTGACTGTTGTTGGTGTAAAAAGGAAAATTTCCCCTTCCCTGTCAATAAATCGATAAGGAGCTTTCTATTTGAGGTTGTGTTTGTGTCTTGTGTGGTATTCTGAATTCTGGCAGTTATAAACTACACAAGTAAAGTAGCAGTTACAAAGTTACATGTAGTGCGGTACACCAACTAGCAAGACCAACACAGCCAAATTTAACTTGAGAAACGCAAATTAATTTAAGTCGAGTAAAGCATTGTATACGGTAAAGGGTAAACGGTAATAATACCCTGTATTAACCATAATAATATAGATAGCAAACTGTGCAAATTTTTACTATATTAAATTAAAATTAACAATTTTTTTGCATTCGCAAACTTACAACTTATAATTACCCAAAAATTTAACTAGCCTTGTCGTAGTTAATAAAAATACACATAAACAAGTACACTTTATAGCTATTTGTACCTTAGTAAAAAGAACATTAATTTACAGAGTGCAATTTATATTACCTATATAAAATATCTTCAATCTTGTCAAAGATTCCAACAATGCAATCCGAATTATCAATAAATAATAGGATTTTAAGGAAGAAGGGTTATATTGGATTTGATATTATTTTAGTGTTCACGTGTAAAAAAGTATAATATTTACATTTTATTCTTTTCAATTTCAGGCAAGGTTTACGAATACTTTTCTAAACGAACGGACATATTTTAATTCTGAAAATGTCGGGAGACTCTGGAGAAAATTCTGCAGCCGTACCCACTCCAGCAGCAGATCCATTTGGGGATGACAGATGGATGAGCATGGTTATTATTTAATTATTATATATTATTGTTTTATTGAAATTACATTATAATTTCGCACTTAAAAGTTATGTATCAAATACAGATAATTATAATAACTGAATTTGAAATATTTCTGTAGCACCGGCGATTCATGCTAGAAGCCCAAGAAAAGGAGCCGGAAGTAGTATTTATTGGTGACTCTGTCATTGCCTACCTGACAAACACGGCTATGTGGGACACACATTTTGCGCCTATGCATGCTCTGAATTTTGGAGTAGGCGGAGAAAGAACTGAAAATGTGTTATGGCGTGTTCAAAATGGTGAAATGGATCATATGACACCTAAAGTAAGTTCAGAACCATTAAATAGCCAAAGTTAATGGAACTAAAGCGCATTAAATTAAGCAGATAACTATTATAGTACATTATGACACAATATTAATGTCATAGCCATAGCATGTGTTCAAAGCAAACAGCAAAACAAATATGGACATAACTATAGTTAATTTTATCTATGTATAGGTGGTTGTCGTTTTAGTCGGTACTAATAATCATGGATGCACAGCCAATCAAATTGCGGACGGCATAGTGGCAATTGCGGACGCAATACATGAAAAACAGAACGAAACGGAAGTTTTAGTTTTGGTAAATCCAATGTTATTCCTGTTATTTCATACATCATTATTTTTTATATGAGTTGAATGAATATCTGCCAATCTGATTCATTTCATAACTTACCCAACATTGGCACCTGAAAAGATCCTTTGGTGTATACAGTTGATTTAGTGAGTTAATATGTATTTGACTTTAATAGACGTTGTTACCTCGAGGGGAAAAACCAAATGATATTCGTGAAAGAAATGCCGAAGTGAACGAAATCCTAAAAACTTCTCTACAGTCTAAAAGGAAGACGCAATTAGTTAACATAGATGCTGGATTCGTTCAACCAGATGGTAAGTCCCATTAATAAAGTTAAGTTGAGGTAAATTAGAAATTACTAGAATCACATTTTTTGGTTATACAAATACTATAATGCGCTTTTTATTTAGGTTCAATATCTCATCACGATCTTTGGGATTATCTGCATTTGACAAAGTCGGGTTACCACAAAGCATTCGAGCCAGTTCACGAATTACTTTTGCAGTTGCTGCATGATGACGAGAAATCGGATGCCTTAGGTGATTGATTGTTTAGACTGTTGTTGTGTTATGTGACCTCATCACTGTCATTCTGCGCTTTTACACGTTGTGATAGGACTTTTCAAGTATGAATACTCGGCAGTTACTGAGTGATTAATTTGTGTGCTTGCAGCAATGAATATATTATGTAGGAAAATACAATGTTTCAATTCTGAAGTAATCATTCCATCAAATTCTATTGGTTCAGTAGCAGATTCAACGATTTTGACACTACAGATGATATTAATGTCATTTTTATACAAACGAGAAAGAAATACGTTCATACATTTTAGAGTATACTGTATACTACACCTACATAGTATTATAAAACTTGACGAAGAATTGAAACATGGTATATCGTAGATCCAGTATAATGTAAATATAAAGCTCAGGCTAAAATATCTCAATTTCACTATGAACAAACCCATCTCACGTACAGACACACCAATTTAAATGTATTGTTTAATTGGAAATAAACTTACGATCACAAAATCACAATCATGTAAACACAGTTCAGAAAACACTTTCATTATTCATTTAATTCGCATCGATTTAATTCGTAATGCTAAATTCTCTATGCTTGCACAAAACAGTCAAGTTTACAGACATCGTAATTAACTCATTATAATTATTGCAAGTTTTCATTTTATTAAAATCTCTTCACAATTTCCGTCACTTGAACAAATGCATACATTGTTATTAATCATTAATTCTAAAAGTACAATCAGTAGAAGCCACCAGCAGATTAGCAACACAGTAACAATATAATCTTTAAAAAATTTGTACAATTCAATCATATAGTAAATGGGTAATAATATCGATGAGACATTTGATCGCAAAATATATCACATTTTAAATGCTTTTAGTTGGACAGTAAGAGCAAGAGTTTTTCAGAGTATGTAGAAAATTAATGAGGGTAAAAAGCTTGAGACTTCCAAGACAAAAATTACATTAAAAACTATACTTTACTTTCATGAAAAGTTATGTGCGAACATGAGAAGTAATTGCACAATAAAGTTCTTAACTATAGGAAATGGAGGTCCTGCAGTTTTACTTATTTATGAATAGAAACTGCCGCTACATAGCAAACCTTTGAAGGTGTACTTTTCTACACAAATTAAGTTATAATTTCGTAGAAATGAAAAATAATCATTTATAGAGATTTCAAGTTTTCCTTTTTTCATAAACTGACATATTAAAAGTAATTTAAGAATGTTTTAAATTTTTAATATTATCTTATCTGACATTCCTTATTACTTAATTTACCACTCCAAGAAATACGGATGTTTTATTTACAATATTTTTTATTATTAATTTTTTATAATTTAAAAGGTATGATTAATTAAGTAGTAGTATTATTTTATGGTATACAATACATACGAGTTTTGAGTATTCGTCCGTATAGGTATGGTTATAACATTTAAATGCAGAAGATATAAGTAGCTGTCCATGTATAGGTACCTAAAGAAGATTATTTTTGAAAAAACTTTTTTGTTGATTGCAATAGGCAACAAAGCAAGATAAAAAGTATATCATGCAATACGTAAAATATTCATAACTATTATTCTAGTAGTTTTGTAAGTAAATTATGTACACAAGTCGTCTTAAGTTAAGGTTACCTGGCAGTAACAAATTATTTGTACTTTCCATTAGCAAAAGTAGTGAATCTCAATATAACAGAATCAGTCTAACATTTTTTAAACCGCTTTTTTATCCAAGTAGGATGTTAAGAAGTTGCTACCATTTTATTATTTGGCATACACGGTCGTTGTGTTAAAAGAGACAGATTTGGAAGGGAGACCGTTTTCATGCAATCATTGAAACTGTTAATCTATGACTAGAGCTTGTATAACAGAATCAATTTAGCAAAACAAAACTTTTTGCAACTTTCGTGGATCATCGAATTCAATCCGCATGAATCATTCATCTATGTATCATATTTTCATCATACCTACTCATATTACATTTATTGTTAGTGCCAAACAAAAGGGATTTTAACCATTCAAAGGTCATACAATAACTATACTCCGAATTTTACAGAATGTGGAAATATTTGTTTCTCATTGAATTTCCTGATTACATACAAATATCAAATTCATAAACGCTTCAAACTTTATGGAACAACGGTTAATGGTTGTAATCACAATTAGAGATAATGTTATAATGAAGATAGGATACTACTATTAGTTAGCATTATAGATCGTCTTTGATTTATATATCGAGTCCTAATACATTCATACGCAATGTTAAAGACAATTAAGTTATTGTAGTGTATGAATTGAGTATAGTTTTCATTCAGTTCGTCTTCTGGATTTCTTTGTGTTAGTAATTAGAGTTAGTTGTGTCGTCAGAAAAAGACTCAACATTTTCATAAACAGTTTAAGGGACGATTCTAAATAATACGTTTTGAAAGCACTTATCATATTATATACCTAAGGTATATTTGGTATACAGACAGAGAGTAAAGGATGATTAAGATGTATTTTTGACAGTTTTTACTAAAAACAAGCTGTCTACATGTAAACGAGTTGTAAACTTTTATATTCGTAGCATTTTATCATTTATTTGTACAGTATAGTATGTATAATATTATATCGTTAAATCTCATATAGCACTAATTTTGCTATTTTCTACTGAAATGAGATCTTTTGGCAAATGGAAACTTTCTGAGGACACAAGACAGTTAATGAAGAAATAATTTGATATTTCGTTGCTTTCAATGTATTGAGTTTGAGTAGAAAATGATTAAAAATTTTATCTATAGAGCATTTCCCCATCAAGGTGTACCTTTCCAACCTTTGCCTATTACAGATTTATACACACAATCGTTTTCTCGTAATCACACTGCTAAAATTCCAATAAGGCTTGTTGTGGGGTAGGGTATAATGTTCATACCTAAAAGTTTTAAATATTAGTAGCCTGACTTTCTGTATTCATTGAAATAATTTAAACAAACTAGATAAAACGCAAGGGCAATGTTTACATGGTAGGTTATAGGATTAGACAATCTATTGTCTAAATCTGCATAACTTTAAAAAACTGTAAATTAGCATAACAGTCACCAAATGGATGATAATTTTGTCGCAAGGTAGTACAGTATTTGGTAACTATTAAAATACCACAATGGCATATTTTGTTAAAAAGACAAAGTTTTTGATAATAATATACTTTTTTTCTGAAAATGAGATTTTTTGAACATTATAGTTTATGAAGAGGAATAATTTTTAACTGTAGACAACTTTAAACGTAAACTCATTAGCTTTGATTTTTTTTCAAATCAAAAATATAAAAAAATTCTATCGTGGAATAAACCTAGACTTGTGTTTTGTACTCTGTACAAATATATATAAAATCATGAAAGTATTGAGTTACTAAATTAGGATCACATTATAAATCGTCGTTGATGAGTGAATTGTTGCATAATAATGTAAAATCTAAAAGGTAACGACATTGGAATTGTTACGTCTTCTTATGATTAAGAGTATTCTATATTTAAGTTGTTGTTGTAAGCCTAAGGTTTTGAAAGGTGCGATGTTTAAGTACTTACTTTTACTGACAATAGAGATTAAGTTCTACAACAGTGAAACTTTTGAGACTGATCGTGAGTAACAAGACTTAACAATTAGTCAAAAATATTTTGTAGCAACAAAACTGTCTTCTTTTTCCTAATATAAATTTCAAAATCCTTAATTCAAAAGTCTTCATTGTTAAAATTGTTTATTGACTTCATTCGTGAGAGGAATCACTATTGTCAATGAGAAGGTCATTGCCATCATTGCTGCTTTCGTCCGACTCCTCGCTGGAATCATCTACAAAATTCCCCACATTCCCCCATAGTTAGTCATGAAATATCCAAGTATTGTACTATGTATATTATGTACTACCATTGAAGTACAAAGATGCATATTAATATTATATTCTTTAAGATGTACACATAAAGAATATTCTTATGCCTACCTTCATTTTGGATTAATCCAGGAGTGCCTTCTGGGTTATCCAAGGGACCAGAACCAATAGAAGCCAAATTGTCAGACCAATATTTCAGTGCTGGTTTTGTTACATGTGTTTTAATCTTCTTAACCTACCAAATATTCACAAGTGAATAGAAGGTCAGATAGTCTCATGCAAAATAATATATTTGTAATTTTAATACAAAAATGCATACTTTTGGACTGGATGAAGATTCTGGATTTGAAGCGTCTAGCATAGGCTGCAGTATTCTTCTTCGAGCATTGATAAACCAGTTGTTAACCTGAAGGAGTGTGAGATTTGTCTGACCAGCTATTTGACGTTTTTCATCTTCGGTAGGGTACGGATGCTTCAAACATAAAACAACCACCATAATAACCTTAATGCTTTTAAATGAAACAAGTCCTAATAATTAAGACTTTGTTTGGCATGAATACTCATAGAGAAGATTAGTCATTGCATCATTCGTGAGTCAATATGTATAGTTTGAATCATAGTAATCATAATGTTGTAAAACTTTTGGGTTTACGACTAATTGGAGCATGTTTTGTATTGTGCTATTACCACTATATGTTGGAACAGCCAGGATCGCATAATAGAAGTAGCTTGCTTGGGAAGTACACCTCTCTTGGGTTTTTTTCGCCCCAAAAAGTCCTCCTCTTCTTCTCCAGAACTGGGAGTTTGGGGAGCTATGAAGACGCAATAAAAACAATTGCAATTGGCACATTGCAGCATGAAGAAGGAAGCTAAACGACTCTACAACAACACAGATAATCTGGCAGTACACATTTTCGTAATGCTGATTTACCTTGAAGGAAATTCTCCTGGGAAGTGAGCGGAGCAGTGTTGGCACCGATTTGAGAAAGTGGAGTACCACCATGAATACCAACAGGATTAGCAGGGAGTTGATTACTGTCATTGTCTTCAGGCGAGGAATGTCCCATAAGCATCATAGGAGTATGCTGAATGCTACTGGGCTCTGACGAGTGGTGGTGGTAGGGCTGCGCTTCAACGTTGTGCAAATGGAAGACGCTGTTATTTGGTGGCGACACGGATATTTCGCCATTTGAGGAAAATGAATTATGAGGACTATTGCTGTGTGAGCTGAGGTGAGCACTGTTGTTTCCGTCATAGTAGTCGGACCGAAGCAAATTTTCACTTTGCATCTTCCCTTTCAAACAGGTTATGTACCGATTGCAAAAGTCTTTGCACAATTCTTGAACCTTGTCCAACTCCAATAAATGAATTCGAAGTACTTGTATAGCCTTTATCATCTATCACAAATACCACACTCAATTTAACTTGAGCCTGTTTTTCACATAATTTTTTAACCAAAATATCACACAATGAATGCTTACCAAGCCATCGATTTCAGGATCATTAACTAAAAATGGTTTACGGTCTCGTTCCTGATGTTGCACAAATGCCTGTAAATCAAAAAGAGGTAAACTGTTTATAAGATGTAATTCAACAAGAAATAAGCACATTATTATATCTATATAGCTAAAAATGATTCCCCACACAAGAAAATCCGTTATAGAACATTCTATTATCCTTAATTTTCACTTTCTATTCCTAACGAATTACAACCTGTGACTCTGTGACCTAGCTATTTAACTTATATCACAATAAATAAAACACATCTTCCTTTTATACTGGAATTGTAATCAATCAAAAGTATAGACTCGGTAACAATGCAGTGAAAGTTTGTGACATTGTAAACCTATTTAGAGCATTATTGCTTCTACACGCCTATAGCCTATGATTGAGACGATTATTAAGAGTACGTTTTGCACTCTAAATAAAAAATTCGGTTTACATAAAACACAACGATTCAAAACGTGCAAATTTTAGAATGGAGAGTTGGACGTTGGAAAACGATGTTGAAGGCGACCAATTTTAATTAAAGCTCGCGTGCTCTTATTATACACATTTGCATAATCCCATTTCATAATAAAGTGTTGAGTATGCATTTCTTGTAGGAAAGTTGACTTGTGATTTTGCGGAGCATAATAAAAGCTGGAGAAAGAATGAAGTATACAACCCACAAGAGGATAGAGATTTAAGTAGCAAGAATTACTTTTCTTTTCTACTTTGGTTAGAAGCCAGACAATCTACAAACACCATTCATAGTTCCAGTTTTACTTTTTTACTACAGCTCGCTCTACTCTCTGCATAATACACATCCAGGACATCCAGCATCATGCATATTATATAAGAGATGTTCCCTCCAGAAAAAATCCGACATTAACCCCTGCTCCTACATATTTGTAATAAAACTGGAAAAAAACTTGTTCAGCGAGATGGTTTGATTCAACACGCACGACTTACCTCTAAATCATGGTGAAAGCTATCGGATATGGGAGAGTCGGCGGCGGTCTGCGTTGCGAGTTCACACTTTTCGAAGAGTAAAGCCAGAAGTGGAAATAAAGGGTGTCTATACGAACATTAATATAAAAAGTGAAGAGGTTAGTACAATCCGATAGGACTTTCAATGAAATCTTTGATCTCCAATAACTACCCTTCTCAAGATTTATTATATGATGACTCTAATAGATTTTCGTGTACTCTGTGACACTCTTACTTGTAAACAGCTCTTTTGTCCGCCTCGAAACGGGCTTGATCTTGATACTGCGGATCGTGTGGGGGGATAGGTTGAGACGCTGCGATTGCCACATTTGCGTCTCTTTGACCACCGCTTTGCTGAGATGGATGTTCATAACCTGGGGTAACCATCTTTTTCTCAACTCCGCTCCGTTCTTTCATATCGCCTTTAATTTTCATCAGCAACCAGGCCACAGCCTATAACTGTAATTTTCTTGAGCATCCATTCTTCTTCTTCTTCTTCCTCTCAAAAGACTTCTCCTCCGTCCTTCCTCATCGACTGATCTTCAAATTAATAGACTTTCTGCTCGACGAGTCACTTCTCTGAAAGATAAAACAAAAATAACAAATTAATTATAGGCACAAACTATCAACGATTACGTTATTTCAGTAGCTAGACTGCGCAGAACACCGAGAAAACACCAGGATCAGATAATTTTAATTGATGACACTTCTTCGTTTCGTATCCGCTAAATCTACTTGTGTAATATTTAGGTCCAGGAGAAGTGTGATTAAAAACAAAAAGATACTTTAGTGAAATTGCAAGACACTTTGGCATTCTAAAATCTCTAAAAACTCGTTTCTAGACTTTCCTTCTAGTTTCTATCCCCGACCAACAAAAGTTGTTTCTAGTTCGGAACATCGCAACGAAACAAAGAAAGTTCGGGTTTTTAGTGAGAGTTAAGTTGAGGGATTCATGTTAACTGGAGATTGTGCTAGTTTGGTCGTCCATCTAAAACTCTCTATATTATAAGATATACATGAAATCGACGTGAAATTAGCCATTAGCCAAGCATCTGTTTTCACGATTCTAGATCCAAACCCGGACCATACGCTCTCTAAATGACGCACTAAAACTTAATTTCAGACTCAATTGCTTGTTTTAAAACGAATTTAATTAATAATGCAGTTCATTAAGTCTCACTTGAAAGAAACTCAAAAGTAGCAGCAGAGCAGAAGAATAACAAAACAACACACCACTTTCACATTTCACGTTCTTCAAGTCAAAAATGAAGTGCAAGCAAATGCTTTAATTCCAAAAGACCTTTCCACGGCTTTTACTTTACTGCAATTCTGCAATCAACTACAGCGTACTTGTAACTATGAACAGCATCTTCATCTTCAAACACTTCCTAGCTCTCTGACTAACAGTTCCAGCAGTTCCACATACAAAACTGCTTTTAACTTAATTGCGTAGTTACATTACTTATTTCTTTCAGTTTCAGTGTACAATCCCATAGCACAACATACAGAATGTTATATATACACATCAACTTCATATCATTCATACACACACATCTAAACAGGAAGATTGTACACAAAAACATTAGTATTTTGATGTAATGCAATATCCAAGCTATGAATTGCTATACAAAGTGCAAGAATCTCTTCTACGTTCTCTATTTCCACTATGCCTATACGACTTTTACATACAATGATACAAGTACCATGTCCCCACACATATTTACATACATATTGCAAATTCTGGGAATCTGTTTTTCATTATCTATGAAAAAAATAACCAAAATACAAGAACTATATGCATGCAAAAACTTTGCCAATGATGAAACACCCTGTCTTGTACTTACTGATGTCTAGACGGTCTCAGATTAAGCTTTAATAATAGCTTCTATTGAACTAAAGTACATTTATACATGTAAATGAACTCTGATTGCATCTTTAAATGTCAACGAATAAAACGGGAGTCAATATTAAATGCATAGTGTTTTATATAAAGATCAAATACACGCTTTTATATACATATAATTTCTAAGCGTTTGATTGCATTGTTTACAAAGCAATTTCATGAGACACGGGAGATATTTTTAGAAAATGTTATTAGAGTTGAAGAAGATGTGAAAAGGCAATTAGGGAGTTTGGATGGTGTTCTGACTGTTCTGTGTAGGTTGCTTACTTTTGTGATCTTTGATTTGTAAGCGACTATAAAGAGACATGATGAAATTAAGAATGCTATGTTGGGCTGTTACAGTGTGTTTGGATGTTTGGGTAAGTGTAATGATAATACAGGTCTACAAATAGCAATGAGCGTTGGTTAGCGCATTAGAGCTGTTGACCTTTAATTACACTGTCAACTGCGATAGTCGTAATGCTGGGAAGAAGAGCAATTTAATAAAAGGTGAATGTTGGGGGTAAGAAAGGAATGAATAGACACAGACAGAGAGAGAGAGAGAGAATGAGAGACACAGCCTCAATAACCTTTAAGGATTGTATAAAGGCGAAATAAAAATAACCATTTAGATAATGGACAAGCAAGCTGACAAACAAAGTGATAAGTGATCATTTACTTTAATGTTTAAGTGCACTAAACCGACTCAACATTCAAGCTCAAGCACGAAGATCTTTAGCTCGAATATAATGAGCATTATGGGAATGACTATTTTTTGCTTATCAACCAACACTCCCGAGCAAACTTATGTCGCACTGGCCGCAATTACAAAACCAGTACCAGCAGTACTTACAATTCCTACTCCGAGGAAATACAATACGAACAAATGTTTATTTCACCTGAAACAACCTGCGACACAAAATTAAAATTAACGCAAATCGAAAAAGTCCGTACACAACGGTAACGGCTGTTACTCTTAAATTCAATGGAAGAAATTCTACAAATTAAATTGACAAAGAACTGGTAGCAATCATGTATGTACTTACATAAATAAAATTTAATAACCTCTCTATGTATAGCTATATATACTCTATAGACTTACAAAGATAATCCTTTTATTACCGACAAAGACTTTATTGCATATTTACACATTTTAATGTCATTCTAAGCGAATTTGTATAACGATTTCTAACTTGAGACGCTTTGATCTTTGCGAAAGAAATCGTGTATGTGCTTGACATTTATGCATACAAAGGAATATGCTACAAAATCATTTCAAGTTATTTATATAGTGTCTTGATTAAATAATGCTATGTAATGTATTACATAAGTGTGTAACAAACCAGAGTAAATAGCTTTACACATGCAAAACAAGAACTATTAATAAGCCATAAAATATGATGGAAATAATAAACGTGTGTGCTTAGAGAGATTGAAGAAAAAGAGTTTTGAATAAAAGCAACAGCTACCTGAATGAATGGACGGTGGAGTAGAGTAGTATGTAGGAGGTTTAGAATGTGTAGATAGAATGTTCACATGTGAACTCATTATTCATTTTTATGGATTAGAAGGAGCCATAGCCGCAACATCTCTACGTCAACAACAGGTTCCATTCACTTCCTTTAACGAAAACCGCACTCAACCCACAACACTTCATTCCTTCTCCACACACAAAAGTACATTATATCCGCCTTTCTCTTTCACAGTCTTCTATGTATGTATGTCAGTTTTTGCACCAATAATTCTCACTCTCCCACAAACATGCAAAACCAATACTCCCAGTCACAAAAACACATTTCAATCCTTCACTTGCTAATATCTATACATAATTGCAACCATTTATAGTTTAGCCATAAATATTTGAGTCTTTGAACAGCTAACACTTTACAGCTTTATATTTTTTCAGCACTTTTGTTAAAAAATTGTGAAGTAGAATTGGGACTGCACAGCGTTATTTGTATGATGTATGATGTTTATCGTCAGTTTTTAACCAGATGAGTACAAAGACATAATATGGTTCTACTATGTTTGTATGATTGTTTCAAAAGTTATCTTGCAATTTAAAGTTGAAATGTGGTGAGAAAGTGTTTACTGTTTAGTGTTCATGGTTTGCAACTGTCAATTCACAGAAACAGGCCGTCTATATATAAATAAAGGGTTGAGTAGAATACTTAGCGCGTAAAATGACCCACACGGCATGAATGACATGAATGTTATGGCTAAACTAGCAAATAGTAAACCTCAACGAAACTGCACACTTTCTCCACACTACGACAGTTAGAGCGGAAACGCTATACCAAGAAAGATCTTCTGGAACAATAAACATCCACGACGACGACGACGGAACATTCGCCTTGCCACATAGGACATAGCACACAGCTAAAGCCTACTTCTTTTCCTTTCCGCTTCCTTATACTTCTAAACAGTCTACAGACTCATACTGTACTCTACAAAGTAATAATACATTCATATAAATGAAGTTCGTCTAGCTATACACATACTTACTTTTGTTTACAAAAGAAAGTGTACATACTGTATAGCTGTATAATGTATGTAAACAGGGAGACGACAACGAGAGGAATAATAACAATGACAAGTTACCTCACTCTCTCTGTATATACATACTGTATGTAATTCTAATCTTGCTACATAAAACTCCTCACACAAAGTAATGTACAGTTCTTTAGTATATTATACTCCTCTGTAGTTCGTATGGATAAATGGTGAAGAGTATATAAAAAGAGTGTGTCGTGTCTTGTGTCGTGTGAGTTTGTTTACTGCATTAGATTGAAGAATGGAGAGAAAGAGGGAGAAATTCCTTTGTGTATATCTGCGGTGTTGAGAATATGACGGTAGTAGAAAGTGCACCTTTACATTTGGAACACTACACTGTAGTAGTAGTATAAGTGTAATAATAGTAATGCATGTCCATATTATATGATTCTCGGCTAGTGTATGTGCATAATATCCAAATAGTGTTGTGTAAGCATAAGTTAATGGAGGTGGATGGGATACAATGAGAGAAAATAGACTTGCAAAGGCGGTGAAAGGAAGAATGTGTCTCTTTTTGACTGTCACATAGAAACTCACAAGACCACCACCAAGACTCACACACACGGCATCACAACAACAACAACAAAACGGTAGCCGAACTACCAACAGCCATCACCACCAGTATATTATAGCTATATGTTGTATATTCTCCGTGTATTATTCTCCGGGCCGCAGAAAGAAGCAGAGAAAGCTTTGTAGCCAGAAAGAGTCAGAGAGAGACAGAAAGAGATAGAAGAGTAGTACAGAGATACAGAAGTGAAGAAAATACACAATAGAGAATTTGAAGAAGAAGTGTTCGAATAAAGGAGATGTGTGTATATGTGTGTGTGTAAAAGGACGCGACACCCTAGTGTGTCGTGGGCTGAGAGGAAACTGTTGGAGAGAAGAAGCCGTTTGGCGTTCAAACGTCCGCGACGAAGTCAATACGGAATAAAGCGGAGTTGAGTGAGAGTTGGAGTCTAGTGCAGTTGAGTTGACTGTGAGTGAGTGACTGAAAGGAGTTTAACTTTAGTGCAGTCGAGACGAATGAACAAAGACTAAGGAAGGAAAGAAAACGTGAGAGAGAGTCACAGACACAGAGTCGACCAGCGCAAGCCAAGGCTTTTTCTCTCTCATATGTATTCTAATATACGTCCCTCACTTCCACATCCACCACACTCAAAACTCACTCTCACTCTGTCTGACTTGACTATATGTACATCTACACTTTCTCTCTTTCTCCTAACTACAGTCTCGATTGATGGAGATAAAAAAGACTATAATACACTACTGCCACCACCACCACACTCACTCACCATACACAAATACACACAGAAACAGACAGCCAGAGAAAGAACCAAAACGCAGGCACGCAGCAAATACTTACTATACAATACACTACATACACACTACATACACCAACAAGAAACACACGACACATACACCAAAAGTACCAAGTTAGTGTATGATGATGGTGTGTTCAGTCTTCACTTCACTATTACTGCCATGCCTCTACTTCCACTACATACAAATACATACTACTCGATATATGAGTTGCTTAACTCGAACAGAAACAGAGCAGTGTATATTGTACATGTATTTATGTAGTAGTACTAGTACAACTGGCAGTTCAGCAGAGTTAGAGTTTGAGTACAAAGAACTGCATTACTTCTCTGACGGGAACTACAACACACACCACACAATATTAAGCTTCTAGTGTAATGGTATAAATATATACTAATATAAAACACATTTTCTCACCAACGAGAAATGGAAGTCCTAAGTTTATTCTGTGCTCGTATTATACACTAACTAGTGTAGCTAATATTTATATATTTAGCATTACAAGTGTTATGTATACGTGTATAGACTAATGGTGACATGTAGGTAGGTTGGAGAGTAGATTATAAGGCGGTTAGTGTGTTGGTTGTATTTTGTATAGTTATATGGGGAGAGTGGTGTTGGTGGAGAATGTATGTGTGTGGAAGGAATGGACCACAAGGGGTATTTTGGTGTCCAAAAGCTCAATTTGTAAAATGCAAAGCATAGCGATATTTGTTGGGGATTGGGAAGTTGAGTTGAAGCATGAAGGCAGAATCGGAATGGTTGCTACTCGTTGAATGTGCAATACAGGAGCGATGCACAGAGCAATAAAAGCCACATTGAGGGTAGTTCCAATACGGACTCAGGTGGCCTGTATGACGGTAATTAGAGTGCCGAAAGACATCCGATCAGGATGACTACACTGTCATTAAGGGCCACTCTAATTGCTTCTGTGGTTATCGAAAATGCTCTAGCAGTAGTTATGACAATCGTTCCGTTTGTCTTCGCCAGCTCTTCTCTTTCTCTCTCACTCCGTCTCTACACAACTCCTAACACACCACCGTCTCCGTCTCTATACTCCGTCTCTGTCTCTGATCATCGCCAAATCGACCGACCAAAAGTTGAGAGTGCAGTTCACTCTCTTATAAATATATCTCTCTCTCTGGTATCTCAAACTCTATCTAATTCTAAACACTCACACTCATACTACAACTACTAACTTCTGCTAGATATATAAATAATAATACCATGCCACACTACTCATGTACATGTATAAGCAAAGCAAGTGTATATATATTTATAATAAGTACAAATAGCTTCGTGTCTTCCGCTTCAGCTTTAATTCCAATATGCAATACACACATACAACTAAGTAGAACTCAAACTACTTCTTGTGCTACGTCTGTCCAATCCATGGGATGTGTGTAATGTATTTCTAGTAAAACAACTATGTGCCCTTGGCTTGCTTTGCCTTACGTTGGTTTGGTACATTCATGTTCCTATCTATGTGGCTCTTATTTGTGTATGTGTGTGTGTGTGTATGAAAGAAAGAGTGGATACCTAACTAACGATGGCAAAAACCAACTAAACTACCCAATCCAATTCACTAACTTAACTTTAACTTAGTAGTCACACACAGAATTACTATATGAGGACGCGCCGGACATTATGTTGTGTTCTGTGTATATAGAGTATGTGTATGTACAAATGTGAGTAGTATGTGTTTCCCAGCAATTTCCTTTGTCCTTAACTTAAGCTTTACATTCGTAGTTTTGGTTCTCTGTGTGTGTGTGTTTTGGTTTCGGGAAGCTGCTTGTTGGCCATGCCACCACCATACCATACCATCACCACGGTATATGGCAATTTCCAAGTCTATCTATCTCTACTTATGTGTATGGTCTGGCACTCTCTTTTTCGTCCTGTCTGTGTCTTTCTGTGTGTGTGTGTCATGCCATCATGCTCAAGCACTAGTTTCCATTGCTACTAGTATATATAAGTACTACAGAGATACTTCTGTTTTCTAGTAGAACGCTTTTTGGGCTTGCTTACTTTACTTAGCTTGAGACTTATGCTCCTAGTAAAAAGACTGGTGGTGGTGGTACCAGTATTAGAGAAATTTACTAATAAAGCCTGTGCCTGTGCAATAGAATGGCAGCATGATATGGTGTCTTGTGTTGGATTGTGGAAGCAAGTAATAATAATGTACTTGCAATGTAGTAATGTGCACTCTTCGGTTTCCTATTTGTTCTCTGGCAGACGAGCCGAACACACGAATAGGAATCCCATAATGAATTTCCTCGCAAGACAACAACTACTAAAGCAGTAACGTCTGGAGCTTTGTCTATTGTGTATACTGTGTGAGAGAGTGTGGTACACATTTATTATTACTTGTACCGATATATAGTAATAGGAGAGTATTGTGTAGGTATGTTGTGGAACATTCCATTATAAGTGGAAGTATTGTGTGGGATAAAATAATAATGTATAATACTTAATCTCCACTAGCTGAAGAGCAGTTAGCAGCACACAGTGCGTTTTTACCACGAAAGTCAAGAGAAGAATCATCTCTATGCAATTTCAGTAATTTATTGCCAACCAACATTGCATCTTCTGTAAGAGAGAAACCCAATTTCATTTTATGAAGTTTCCGACATTATGTAGATACAAGGATGGCAAAGAGCTCGTAAAAATTCTTCTTTCCAAACATTTTACATTAAAACATATTTCCAATTTTTCCATCAACCTCTCCATCTACATATAAATAAAAATATGCTCCAGCCTTATCTTTTCTTACAAACCTTAGCTAAGTACTACATATAATATACGGAACACAACAGTAGGCTCTAATTCCAGCATGATGTTCCATACCAAGAAGTAGTAGAGAAGGGCCATCAGAGCTTACTTGAAACATACAACGCAAAAATACACACGTTTCTCTTTTAATGCCAAATTCTCATTGTTTTATGTGTTTTATACACTTAATTATGAAAAATGGAAGTATACTTACGATTAATTAGAGCATTACTAGGAAGAAAAAAGATTTCTTTCAATTGTTGAACAGTGGAATTGATTCAATAATTTCACTTAGGTATTGTTAGTAATGTGAAAGAATAGGTACTGCTCGTTTGATCATTTATCATGATATTACTCCGCCTTTTTTCTCCACTTAAGAACTGTTGATATTGCGATTACGTTTGTTGTTGGGATGAAAGAGGAGGCGAGATAAAGAATGTATGCAGGTGACGTATTGTGTTGGTTTGTTAGCAATTCGTTACAAAGATGTTTAAACATTTAAAGCGATCGTCCTATGGTATCTCCCATGCATTTCGAGAGCACATGAAGTAAATCAGTATTAGCGTCACGGCCTGCAATTTGACACACTCGGATACTCTGCTACTACTCGGATGTACAGAGTTGTGTGATCATTTCTGTGTGCCAACGAAGCATACACGAATCAATAGTGCTAGACATCATAGCTCATAGGATTTTGACAAATTCAAAGCAAACAATTAAACTGACTGGAAAGGGAAGTCAATTCTACAACTATCCCACTTTACACACACAAAAAGAGAGCTTAAGCTTCATATAAGTGCAAAGATAGTAGTGTCAGTTCAACAATTCAAATGATTAAATAACTTTATACTACACCTTACTTTACTATGTACTATACATAGACTAATATACAGAACTATGTTATTCCTTTGTTCCTGATGATTCCTGACTTGTCTGTGCAGATCAATTTAAGCCACAACTCTACTTCTATTCTAGCACTAGCTAAAAGACTCCTTCACTCGTTTGCAGTTTAGTCTCACACCTTTCTCCATATAATACTCACACCTCAATTCAAAAATCTACATACATAACACATAGACATATAACCTCATAGCTTATGTATGGATTGCATTATATAGTAGCTATGTAGTTTGAGTTGATATGAAACGAGTTGATTTAGAAATGTAGAAATGTCAGAATTTTCATGCGTGAAAGAGAAGAGTTTGACATGGATCTCCCCCTCCCACTCTTAAAACCATGTAGTATCTTTTTCATCATAGACAAACGATCCGTCCTCGTCCTATTGTAGTAGTGTGCATGGTAGCAACAGTCGTACATATTTTCACTAGTACAATTTTACAGTGGGTAGTAGTATTAAGTATGTATGTATACATACAGCCAGGTATTGCATATATTCCCCTGTAGGGTTTTCCTTGTCCTTATATAAGAATATAATAATAATATTGAGATAGAGAGATGTGTGCAGAGAATGTATTGTGGAATTGTAGAGAGAGAGTGAGGAAAGTGAAGTATAACTCTGTGGAAAGTGACTTGTGACTTGACTTGACTAGAGTTGAAATTATTATCGATCAGTTTCACAAGGGGAATGTATTCCACAAGAAATCTAAAGTGTTCATCTAGGCATAGCGTCAACTTCAACTCCCTAAGCGCCAATAATGTGCACCAGCCTAAACTTAACCGTGACACAGTTGACAGTGTCTATTCAACTCTGTTCAACACCAACACTCACCCAGTCACTCACACAAGTCGCAACAGCACGAGAGCCCCTGTATTGTATGTGTATATCTGTAGTACTACTACAACGTGAGTCAAGAACGAACGTACCCTTTGTAAATTACATACACATTGCGACAGCAAGAGAGAGAGAGTTTGCAGAAAGCGTGTAATACGTGTACGTATGAATTACATCCTTATGAATTCTAGACATGCCATTTGCCTATTCATTGCAATCAGATATACAATAAATACCTAGTAGTCAGCTCACAACTCACTCCTTGCGTCTAATGCCCAGCATGGAATTGTATTATAACATAATCATAAATCTCATGATCAGCCTTACAATTGACTATCTTCTAAATTACCATCACCATCCCCAAATAAAACGACCAATAATTCGTTTAAGATAGTCATCTTATATCCCACTGAAAACTAAATTTCTTTACTCCACTCCACTCCATTCTCAACTCACAAACTCTAAACATTCTACTATGTACTACGTAGTGCTTTCAACCTTGTGTGACTTGTGTGTACGGAATTACCTCCCCAACCACACTACACTACGAGTAAAGCTATACATGCTTCCACACTTACGTATCACCTTATAATGTGTGTTCCGCATTACATCATAATATGTATCACCATCACAATCACAATTCATAGCCAACATGCCTCAGGGCATTCAAGCTTACACTGTATACACACCTAAGTATAATACCCGCATACATTTCCACGTAACTTACAAAAGCTTATAAAGCATTACACTTTAAATTACAATAACTTAACCCACTATTGTATGTATGTGTATGTAGGTACACTGTTACTATTACTTACAGATTACTATTACTATAAAAAAGTAAAAATGCTAAGGTGTACAAAATAATGTGCTTCCTTACACTTACTTGCACATAATAAAATGTACATACATGCACAAAAGTCAAGACAAATATTTTGGTGGTTTGGGTAGAAAATAAAAGAAAGAATGAAGATTGTTGTATGTATATAGGACTACTAGGAATAGTGGGGCAGACAGAGAGAGAGAGAGAACGATGAGATGAGGATAATCCAGTAAATTGAGGGAAGTACATAACACAGCTAATACCTTAGCTAGGAAGTGGGTGCCTAACTAAAGAAGGATCAAGTGTGAGTGAAGAGAGCGCAGAAGGAATGAGAATTCGGGAGATATATGTATTATAAAGTGGTGGTGTTATAGAAAGTATGTTGTGAAGGTATGCGAAATGAAATGGAAAATGATATGAAAATAATATCACACAGAGATCATAGGAGGAAAGAAGAGTCGTAGTGACGAGCAAGTCATAAAATAATATGGAGGTATAACTGTGTGTAGTAAGAGTCTGAAGACAGTGAGTTGAAGAGTGTCGTAGTCGTAACGTGGTGTGGTGGTATTTTGGTAGGTGGTTTGGTTGTATAAGAGAAAGTGTATTTCCAAGACGTTTTATTATGAGAGGGCATATTACGGGGAAGCTAAGGCAAAGTTAATTTATAATACAGCGTACTACAAAATACCGGCAGGGATCAGTTCACTTATAGTTCACATCTCGTCTCATCGTCATCGCATTGCATGGCATGTAGTCAACTACACGGAAGACGAGGAAACGGATGAGGAAGACGGAGGACGACGAGGACGAAGTATTTGTGTGGAAAAGGAGTAGAGAAGAGTGTGGTGTTCCTGTGTGTAAAAGTGTAAAGGCTGTGTGTCTGTGTGTGCATGGGTTTGTGTGTTTAAAAGGAAAGGAAGGCATGGGATGGGATGGGAATGGCGCGGGATGAGTGACGCTACTGTACTCTTAATGACTTATATTTTCTGGGTTATCTTTGCTGATTTTGATTCTGGGGGAAAGATATTAACATAGTCTAGTCATCCATCCAACTAACTGATCCGACCACACTGACGGTTGGGAGGCTGCTGCGTCAGCTCAACTTATCCGGGATAACGGCTTCTGCAGATACGTGACATGAGTATTTACGATCCTCAAATTTTATACCATTTCCCTCTCCAAGATCAGTTGCAAGAGTCATGTAGTCATGTTCCTTGTTGAAGATGCTGGGAGACTATGTGAGGACGAGAATATCTTTCTTCCACTCTGACACCTTCCTTTCCACACATTGTTTATCCCTTCGTAGCAGCCATGAATGAGCATGACAACATTATTTCATTGTGCCTTACTATCCATATACATTCCCCAGTCTAAATTAACTACGCTCCAGAATATCAACAACAACCAGTCATTTCACGGAATCAAATATTTTACAGTGAAGTCGCGTGTCAAATGTCATTTACATGTACATGACAAAACCATACAAAACTCAAGACTCAAACCCACATCCAAACTCCAAACTTAACAGAAATCATTCCAGAATTTTAACTTTAACCTGTCCACTCACACAGTCTCCACGTCTTCTCACAACCTTTTTTCGTGATAAATTGCTTGCACTACATTTCTTTGAATAGAGATTTCCCTTAATATATTTCCACTTTGTGAAACACAGCTCAGGCAATCACCTTTGAATGCTGATCATGTTTTAAATTCAAAGCTACACTACTCCTTAGACTTAGATATGTATCCTTATCCTTATACACCTAACCCACAACCATTAACAGCCTACTACTACATATACAACTAATATATTACGTATATCGACATCTTATACCTTGTGTGAATTCAAGCTCACTCTCTGCTCTCCTACTCCTTTCTA
>JAQFYB010001766.1:0-29606 GCA_034694085.1 Pogonognathellus longicornis
GAATACTGAATACCTTTATTTGTTATCAAACAAACATTTGGAAGAATACCCCCGCGCGCGGCCAATATCTGACAATTTTGTCTTTCTCACCCCAACCAAACGTTCATTCTGAAATCTACCATTACCCCTCCCAAAACATTAGCTGGGAAAATAATCCATTGAATAAAATTCAATCCAGTCTACAGTCTACACTACCCCTCCAGTACCCCAGTCAGTTTAAGTAGGTACTAGGGTACTAGTAAATAATGACAATATTAATATTCAATTATTATTAATTTATATTCTACTTACACGTAATGTGTTGATGTTGTGTATGTTTGATGATTGGGAAAAGTGAGATTAGCAGTTTAGGCAGAGTAGAGAAATCAAGCGTTTGCGTTTGTAGAAGCGTGTAGTGAGATAGCTTAAAATGTAGTAAGTGATGTTTATTCGGCAAAGTCTGAAATAGGAATTTTTAGTACGGAAATAATCTCCCTTTTATACATTTGGGAGTAACCACTAACGAGAGTCGAGAGTAGGTCGCTGTTGCATATTACAAATATTTAAAAACATGTCATTCATAAATAATCTTAATCTAGTTTAGTCTCAAAAGGTGTATTTGAAACAATGTCAAAAGATTAATGCTTTGTAGTTTTAATTAGGTAGCAAACATAAAGAGACGAACGAATTGTGTTCTGAGTTCGTTATGTACTGTACAAGTATTAATATAAACAATGCATCGAATTACAATTAGTTGATTTTTAATTACTAATTATCATATTCTAAGATTAGTGAGTAAGGAATGCAACTATTGAGGCTTAGGATTAAATATTATAATTACATAGCTTAAATGTTAAAAGCCCGAACACGGCTTGTTTAGTATACGAATTGATTGGGGTTGGGTTGATGTGTGTTGTGTGTATGTTTAATGATTGGGAAAAGTGAGACTAGCAATAAAGGCCGTGAAGCCGTGAACCGAACCGTGAAGTAAGAATTTAAGAAGTATGTACTCTGTACTGTCTGTACTGTCTTGTCTGTACTATGTAGCGAGTGTTCTGTTTAATTTGTGTTATTTTATAATAGCCCCACACACACACACAACAGCGAAATGGAATTTCTGCGTAAGCTCCCTCCTCAGTAGTCCAAAGTGAGATATGCGGATATGGAGTGAAGGTAATGATGGTTCTCTGGTTGTGGTTAATAATACTGGTTTACTGGTTTCAAATTGAAACTCAGGACTCAATGACACAAACTCAGGACACAATTACACAGATACAGGCATTGAAACTTTCAATGCCTGTATCATCGTGTCCTGAGTGTTCACTTCACTGACTTCACTCACTCTAAAATGTAAAACTTTTAGTTTTAGTTTGATTTTCTTAATACTTGGTAGCAATGGGATTAATTAACATAACTACATAAACATAATTAACATAAAACATCAATGAGCATTGTGATTGGTACGTTATGTTTTATTATAACTTAACTTAATCACATTTGTGTGGTCTAAGAATACGCTGAATTTGGTAGTGGATTTCCTCCGGACAAGCCAAAGTGCTATACAATGATTAGATTAGAATATACAGTTAAATGTATAAAATATGTGTATTAAAATAATATTTATGCCTACAGTTGACAGTATAATATAGATTAAAGATACTGTACAGTCTCACTTTTACAATTAAAAGTGAGTACTTTTACTCCATAAAATCCTAAGAGCAGACTTTTATTGCACAATCTGTTCTATACAAAATGTTTAATTTGTATGGAAATTTGTGTATAATTCTTTTATGCGTTATTTTTTCCCAGCTCGGATCGGTTAGCACCGACAAGTGTGAGTCAAAAAAAAAGTGTCATGAGTGTATACAGTCCATATGGGGGTGCGAATGGTGTCCTGATGAATATTATGTAAGGTTTTATGAAATCTAGTTTATAATTAGCTATGAAACTTTTGCAGAAAACTTTAAATGATTTATCTCGTCTCAACAATTTTATTTTTAAATTTTTATACCTCAGAACGTCTCTACATCTCGATGTGGGCCTATAAACTCTACAGGTTGTAAGTCAGTAGTACAAAACCCAAAATCCACGTATGTTCCTTTCGAGTTTAAATTTTTTATTCCTTATTGCTATCCATTACAAACTTAATACATACATAGTATTGTACTAATATGGCATGATGAATTAATTAATAAAAATGACATATTATTATTCTAGAAATGAGCCAACAATACTACCACCTAGCAAGACTTCAAAATTTGACCCGTCGAATGTGGAAATAAAATTACGAGTAGGAGACAAAGTCAATATATCTGTTGCATACACGGATGAAAAAAATCGACCTTTGGATTTATATATTCTTATGGATCTATCATGTACAATGACCAAATACAAAGTAGGTATATTCATTATTGTAATCAGTAATTAAGTTTGTAATTATGATAATAATGTTATGTAAATACCTAGTTGGTTATATACGTAATGTAATATGCTAGTGTAGATACAGAAACAGCATGTGGGTGGATCCTTAAATATTTCATAAGTATAGCAGACGTGAAATATACAATCAATTCAGTTCATATATAAGGCCCCTGTCCCTATATGAAACTTAGCTTAGGTGTTCAATATATTTTATAATTGATGAATAAATCCGTCTTGGATTGACTTCAAACTACCCACACGACAATTGTTAAAGTTTCTCAATAGGCTCTTTTGTCTCATAGTCTTGACTCGTGAATGACATGAGACTATAATATATTGTGTGACAATGTAATACATATATGATATGAGATTCAAGTTTTGGTTTGTTATGTGATTCAGACAAAAGTTGCAAATCTTGCTTTGCTCGTGGTGGAAGATCTCAAACATCTTACTGATAACCTTGTGGTGGGATTTGGTTCATTTGTGGACAAACCTATAACTCCCTACGCCAAAATGAAGCCAACGAAAGATGAGACATGTGACAATAAACCAGTAAAACCAACGTATTCTTTCAAAAATGAATTAGGGTTAACTACAGATTTCGTGAAATTCCAAGTACAGTACAATATTTAATGTATTATACAGCATAATAACTATTAACTATAATATATTATATGCATTTCAATTATGTTTGATTCAAAGAATGTAAACATGTTTATATGTTTATATTATGGTCTTTGTGTTTGATTGAAAGCTGCAAACAGCAAATGACATTATAATATGTAGGTAGTAGGTACCATAAATATATTTAGCACACAGATCTAGTTTCTAGAGGTTTTGGTGTATGAATTTGTAGAAAACTGTCGAAGATTCAATAGCTTCTGCAAATGTAGACGCACCGGAAGGAGGATTGGACGCTCTCATGCAGGCTGTAGTTTGTTCAGAGAAAATCGGTTTGACTATAATTTTATATCACAGCTCAGTAATTTGTAGTCCAGCAAATGATATCTCAACTCACGATATCTCTAGCTAGACTATATTATTTATCAATTTGAATTTTGAGTCATGAAAAATTAATTTTATTGGTTGTTTCAAATCAAAGGTTGGAGACACAATAATGCTATTCAAAGCAGACGTATTATTCTTCTTGCAACGGATGGTTCCTTTCATTTGGCTGGCGATGGGAAGGTATTAAATAAAGAATTATCTACCTGTATTACGTTTTATGGATTTTTATGTAAACAAGCGAACAATAATTCTAATTTATAATTAACCCTGCAATTTCAGCTGGCAGGAATTCTTGCCCCAAATGATGGAAGTTGCCACATGGATGATAAGGACGAGTATGATTCGAAAATCGCAAAAACAACTGACTATCCGTCTATATCTCAAATTCGACAGAAACTTGAGGAAAATGATATTTACGTGATTTTTGTTGTTCCGAATATTCAATTACCGCTATACAAAAATCTATCTGAAGTATTGTCCCCTTTGTCTGTAGCAAGGCTAATCGATAAACCAGCAGATCAAAAAGCAAGAGATCTAAATGAGACTTCATCAATTGCAGATATCATTCGTGAGGAGTATGAAGTAATTCATTCATTTGTTAACAATTAAGTCCAATAAATCATTGAGACATATTTCATACAAGGTCTTACACAGAATTTGCGCTTGCTAAGAAATCTTTTTGGGCAAAGTACCCCAAAAATATTCGTGTAATTTTCAAAAGTGTGGGACGATTACCCCCTTGCCCTCTTTCTGCTTACAGCCTTAATGCCATATATACTTCGTGTACCTAACCTAATACTTAATAAATGTATAAATTATGAACTCGACAAAAATGAATATGAATAATCCACGAACAAAATTAGATGAAATTCTGAACCCTTTTCAGAAACTTGTGGGGACAGTTCAAATTCAAGTTCAAAATCCTTCGCCATCACTGGGTGTCACTTTTTACCGAAAGTGTTCTGAAGATGGGCAGTATGAAAAGAACAACAGCTGCAGCAACATGAAACCTGGATCCACTGTCCAGTAATTATAACAATTGATTTAGAATAATTTATCAGCAATCAATGCAGTATTTAATTGTTATTCTTAGGGGTACTATAAAACAATAAGTCGGATTTTGAATTAATGAATATGAATGACATCAATTCTCGTATGCATGCGCTGTACATGTACAGCACAGTACAACTGCAGTATATATATAAACATAAAATTATATATAAAAAGACTTTGCTTATGGAAAATTTAATTAGTTACTCGATTAACAACATTTTTCATTTTTAGTTACAAACTGGAAGTTGAGCTGAAATCTTGTCCAGTGAATAAAATTGTAAGTCAAACTGTGAAAATTAATCCGTCTTTTGGTAGTCATCATGAACCCATGAAGATTAAGGTGGATATGTTTTGTGGATGTGAATGTGAGCAAAAAAATTCTACAGTAAGTATGAAGGTTCTTAATAATTATTTTACTTACTCTTACTTAATTTTATTATATTTGTACTTACATCGATTAATTATGTATGATTAGTTGAGTTTATTTATGGATATTTGTGTCCAAGTTTTATTTTATAATTTTCTTGTAGAAATTAATTTTCAATTAGATAAGCATATTTTAAAATCGTTTTATCGTGTTTAATTTTGCTTTGTTTAGATTCCTTATTAATTAGCAATATTTAATACTAAATAGGGTGGAGTAACGTTTTTGAACAAAGACGCATGTGAAATCAATGTCGGCACAAACAGAGAAATTGCATGAATGGCTAAATTCTGATATGTAACGTTTATGGACAATGATATCGTGACATCGTGAGCGTGTTGATCACGTAGTTCTTTGTTCACAAACGTTACTTTTTTATTTACTTTCAGCCTGATGCACGATTAGCACGATAAAGCACAAATGTTCTGTCACGTTCTGTTGTAACGCAAGCACCTCTTTAATTTGAAGAATTTGAACTGTTTTTGGTTCTGACGATTCACTTATATTTTATTTATTTGTTTGTATGTAAAAAGCTAGCAGGTAGAATTAAAATATTGCGACTTCATAAACAAGCACGTACCCAGGATTTATCCTTAGGGGAAGTACACTGTAAAATGCAGTTGCAAAATGTTGGTATAAAATGTGCAAAGCTGTACTTTTTATAGCAACTATTTAACATTGATTTAATTATGTGAGTATCATGCTCTGCACTAATATTTTTAATCAATTCTCCGAATTATATGTATGGTAAAAATTTAATATTCAAATCTGTTTTTAAAGTAATGCCATTCTTCGGCCTATTTTCAATGCAAGCAGGGAGTATTTTGCCTAAGTGACATTCAATTTCTCAATAAAACAAAAATACTAATATGTAGTGTAACTTTGGAAATTTTGGGGGTGGCACATTCCCTCAGTGCCTCCCCGCTGGTACGTCCTTGGTGCTGACAATTAGTGGCTTAGTGGATTATCAATGTCGAAAAGGAATGCAATTTAATTTACGCACGGTATAATATAAGCTCAATTTTTAAAAAACTCGAAAATGTAATTTTGTTTAGAAACCCAGTGAAGCTTGCAATTCGAATGGACATTTGCAATGTGGAATTTGCGAGTGTAATCAAGATTGGGGAGGTCGATATTGCAATTGTTCAAGTTCCTCATTGGAAGGCCAGAATTTTGACCGAAGTAGTTGTGGTCATGATTGTAACGGAAGGTAAAAATTATATTTCAACTTGATATTTTACAAAATAAATGACGATTTCATGTTTCAATGTTAATTGCGCAGGGGGGACTGTGTCTGCGGTGCTTGCAAATGTTTTAAGGTTTCACGTTTTAATTCATATCGAAAAAAATCAATGTCAATAACTATTATTAATACAATTTATATATCAACTACAAACTGCAATTGCCTTATTGATGTGATTTGCATTAAATCAGAATGATACTGCTAGCTACAGTGGGGATTACTGCGAATGTGACGAATCCAGCTGCAAACGTTCAAGTGCCGACGAAGGGGTGTGTAATTCGAAGTTAGGTCAGGGCAAATGCTGTGGAAAATGTTTTTGCAATCCAGGGTTTCAAGGTGTCAGATGTCAATGTCCCGATAAGAAGGTAATTAAATAGATATTATAAACCTCTGATGTTGTTAAAATAAAAAAAATTGCTTCTAGAGGTCATTATTAAGCGAAGTATTATTAAAATACAGTAGTAATAATTAAGACATAATAATATATTAGCAAATTATGTGCACTTATTTTATACCTACTGCAACTTCACTATGATTAATATATTATGCAAATACTATAATTGTACACATTTATAACTTTTTTACGGCTAACAGAAATTGGAGCAAAACAGTGACTGCATGGATAATGTTAACAATGAGGCTGGAGCTAGAGTGGTTTGCAATGGTAATGGGGAGTGTATATGTAATAAGGATAATTGGGAAAGTCCTGCAGAAATTACGTGTTTATGCAATCAGGGCTACAGTGGAACTTTTTGTCACACACAGCATGCACAAGTAAAAATATTTGTCTATTTTGGAAATTCAAATAAATATATACCTACTTAATTTTGATAACTCCCAAATAAGACATTTTCTTTATATCGACATTTTCTATTTTTAAAGGCAAAATCTTGTCAACATACATTGAAACTGTGGGAATCGTGTATTAAATGTGTGACCTTGGAAAATAACACAGTGTCTCACTGTCGAAATAAACGAAAATGTGAGCCGATGAATCTGAAACGTGAGGACAAAATAAGTAAGTAATTTAAAAGAATAGAAATATTTTTGATGAGTAGAATAATATTGTACTCGACAAACATGGTCCAATTTAATTTATAATATGATAATTGGAATTTTGGAATCCAATATTTATGTTATCATATCATTTCATATCATACCATGTCACAAGATGTATAATAATATTATATTTTGAGCTGACAAAAGTATTGGAAGCAAAAATACCGATTTGTAAAATAATAAATTGATACTTTTTCACGTTTCTTTCAGCAAAAAGTAATCCTGATTTATTCTACGATCAAACGGATTGTTTTGGCTCGATAAAAGATAATGAGGACTGTGAGCTGAATTTTATAATTCAATCCAAGGATATTCATACTAAGATAACGGATGTAGTTGCAGAATTGACAGTGAACAAAGAAAATAATTGTCCAGCTCACGCCTCACCAATAGTTGTCATTTTAAGTGTTGTCGGTTCCGTTTTACTTATTGGCATATTCACATTATTGATATGGAAAATTCTGACGCATATTCATGACAAGAAAGAATTTGAAAAATTTGAGAATGAACGAAATACGGCTGCATGGGGCGAGGTACTATAGCTTTGAACATTCTTTTTTGTTAAAAATATATAAATCGGAATGTGTCTGTAGATAAATTAAAAATTATTATTACATTATTTAGGAGGACAATCCGCTGTATAGAAGCAATGTCACTGAATTCCAAAATCCAGTTCACGCCAGAGAACATTAAATGCTGACGAATTTTTGAACCGCCTGCCTGAGTTTTAATTTTAATAAAATTAAAAAAATTAAATTAAAATACTAATTAGTCGTGGCAAGCTAAGTGACTAGGTTTGAGACTTCTGTTTTTACACCATTGTTTTTACACAGTCACCAGGGGTTTAGAATTCGTATCTAGTAAGCCTTGTTAATAATTCCTATTTAGCCACCATTTTTATAGCTCTTCCTTAAAACGAAAGCTTATTTTATTCGTCACAAGTCACGCTTATAAAATTATATAATTATATAATTCTGCCCCTCAAAATGATGTTTGTTTTGGGGAATGTTTATTGATGTTTATCAACATGTGCGTATCCAGGATTTATTTATTTATAAGCTTACAACAATCTTACTCTTACTACTAGCAAAGTAAGCATCATAAATAATTATTTGACTATTTCAAACAGCAAGCACAATATTTTCTTTGTTTCGCATCTTCTGGTAGAGTCATCAGCCATTTTCTAAATCCAGTCAGAAGAACTCCCCCAACAACAATAGCTGCTCCTATAGCGCTGTAGTAAAAAATAAGAATTTAGTGTTACTACATGCACAGTAAGTAGAGAACGTTATTTTGGGCCATTTCATATTTCATAGTGAGCAAAGAGAAAGCAAATAAATATAAAACTTTGCAGACAAAATTTTCGATCTTGAGATTATAATAAGGATTCCAATTCGTAATAAGCATATACAAATACCACAAATACCTATAGATTTACTATTTATTCCCCACTTTCAACTCTAACATTTTGCTACCACAGAATTACATGCGCTAGGTGTTTCATGCATCTATCTAGATAAACTGTAAAATTAAATTGTGTAAAAGTAAATAATAATAATACATAAGCAGCAATAATTGCTACTTACTATATTATATTACATACTTGTGTGTAGGGAATTTACGATATATAAAAAACTAAATAAAAGATACTATTGCGTATTGCTATATACATACTACCTGAAAAGATCAGAAAAATAAAAATGACTAAACACTTATCTATGCTTCATAAATAAAGCTTCTTTAGGTAATAATAATATGTTTGTTCACATACCGTAAGATTTATGGATTAATCTATACTTATACTGTATAATATGCTAATAATTCGAATCTGAAACTGATTTTTTTACCAAAGCTGGCATATACAGTGTGACCCACTTATTAAGGAAACTTTGCCCTTTTTCTCCCCAATGGGGAAGGTGGCATATGATGTATATATATCAAATGATGGCCCAACAATCCATCTTTCGAATGGTAATAATTTCATCTTTCTATGTTTTGTTGTTTGGGATATATCTGCGTTTTAATGAGCCCACTTTTATGATGACAATTTCCATGCAACTATTGTCTGACTATCTTACAATCACACGACGTCCCCTTCGGGGACATGGAATTTCGGCTTTGGTGTGTGAAATCATCTTTGGGGAGCTTGGCAAATTTATGGAAGTCTGTTTTAAATTTTGGAAAGTTGTCCCGAAAATTTAAATCTCAAAACTAAGTATTCAGACAATATTTTCTTGGAAAACTGTCATCGTAAAAGTGGGCTCATACAAAGATATATCCCAAAGTACAAAACATAGAAAGATGAAATTACTACCATTCGAAAGATGGATTGTTGGGCCATCATTTGATATATATACATCATATGCCACCTTCCCCATTGGGGAGAAAAAGGGCAAAGTTTCCTTAATAAGTGGGTCACACTGTACATTTTGAATCAGAAGTTAGGGTAAATTTTTAATTTATTTAGGATTGACTAGAAAAAGTTGCTTTTACCTCAACATATCGGGGATGACATCAAGAAAGACGAACTGAAGAAGAAAAGCAAATATGACATCGCACGAGCGAATGAGAGCAATTGGACCAGCATCCTCAAGTTTTAGGGCCGTATTGATGCTAACTATACTTAGAAATGCTGTTACTAAACAGGAAATCAATAAACCTTCATTCAAGTCTTTCGGAATTATTGTGTCCAATCCTTCAAATATCGCACAAAAGATTGAAGAGGCGATTATACCAACACTTCCCAAAAACAGAGCCATCAAAAGTACATGGGTGCTCTTAATTTTCCTTGTCACAGCAAAAGTGAATGACAAAGACAACATTGCACCTACAGCCAAGCATGTCCCAATCTATTGTCCATTTTTTCATTTATTTAAACATTACATGAATGAAAGATCCCATAATTTTACTTATGTTTCGATGGCAAGATTATTCATAGACAACTAACTTACCATTGTATTTTCATCAAAACTCTCCGCTCCAGTCAAAAGTGGAGGTTTTGTCACTAACGCCACCCCTACGAGTGTGAAAAGTGCTATAAAGATAAAAAATATTCCAATGGGCTCCCCAAGTAGAAAATATGCAATGATTGTTGTAACGACAGGACTGCTGAAAACAATCACAGTCATATCTCCAATAGCTAAATATTGCAGAGCATAGCTGCGAAAAATAACCGAGGAGGCTTGCAATATAGCTTGAATCTACAAGAAGATTAATTAAACATGTAATTATTCCTTGAGGATTAACTATTCGTTTTTGACATTGTTTAATCATTCCAGCTAATTGTAAGATGTGCAACCACATATTCCATGAACGCATTGTTAATTTGCTAATCAGATCTCTGGACAAAATATATTGCAATTTGACTTGCAATGTCATATTTCGTTAAACAGTCTGATTTGTCTTATCACTGAACCGTGGACATCTTATACCTATACTATACCTATGTGTTCTAATTGAATGCATGAATTTGGAATAATCAAATATGTCTGTTTTAATAAAAATAAGGATCTTTACTTACCAATAAAAAAACAAAAGTTGTTCTTTTCGTTGGGTTAGTTAATGGCCATATTTCTGTAAATATATTTGGTCGATTTCTGCCCCCAGGACCACATTGATACATTAAAATAGTAAGAATACAGGGAATAACCATTCCAGCATTGAAAAGAAGAGCGGAACCAAATGGTTTGAATCCGTAGCTATTTCCAAGTATTTTGATAATTAGAAATGAAACGGAGAAAAAAAGACTAGCACATAGTCCCATGGTCATCCCACCATATTTACTAACAAAACTTTTTTTCTCTTTGCAAGTTCCATGGTCATCAAAAGGTTTTAAACCCGTATCTTCGGTTGGAACTATAGTAAAATCACCCAAAGACAAAGGTGGAACTTTCTTAGGAATACTATTATGAGACATTATTCTATGATTAAAAAAGTCTCGAGGTTCTATATTATTAAGATCAAGTATTTTTTGTATCAGCTTTGGACGAAGTAATGAATTCAACGAATTTTACAATGTTTGAGACTTCCGTTTAAATAGCAAGAAAGTTGTTACGACTTTAACATGGATCGCGAATGAAATAGTGAAAGATTGATTGAGGCATGAACTATTAAACTACTTATAAAGATCTACTTATAAAGTAATTAGGCATAAAAATCCATTACATTTGTACCGTTAAGTGCTAGTAATAGACCTACTACAAATATAGGTAGGTAATTAAGAACTAGCACGCAGTTTTGCTTCTAGCTGTAAAGCATACATATATAGGTATATTAAAAGTGATAATTAAGCCTTGAACTCAGGTTGCATTTCTTGTATGGAAATATTTCAGATGTGATGAGCCAAACAATAAGACCTTATGTGAAACAGTAATGAATATTTATTAACTGTCAAAAATTTGTACATATATAGAAAGCACAGGAGATTGCCGATTGAAATCGCGTATTCTCTGTTCCAAACACGGACACCGAACGAGATCCCCACGGAATTTCTTCAGGAAGAAAAATGATGAATCATGAATTCACAAAGGATGTTTCATGAATTATTTAGCATGTGAAACTGACATGCATTGCTAGTGCATAGTGTCATGATTCCATTCCATCTAATGAGCAGCAAAGCTACAGCTTGTTGTATGTAATCGTAATTATACATAATTATGTGGCAGCAGGATAGCATAGTAGGCCTCTAATCAATCAATGTAATCCAACACTGTTTAATAAAGTAGATGCTTTATGGTCATCCACTTTATTTTTAATAGCCATACCATAGTATCAAAGTATCATGCTTAAATCCGAAGTTAGTATTCTATGGATTTAATTTTTAAGAAAGCGTAGTCTCCTATCATGAAAGTTTTAACAAGTAATGAATGATCTTCAATCTTAATTATTATTAAGTGTTGGAGATACTTTATGGGTTTTCCAGTCTATCTGTCTGGCTGTTTGTTTGTTCGCGTTTCAACAATAAATTAAAATATTATTAATAATTAACACATTTATACACGAATACACGGGTTAAATTAAGCATAGATTCTGGTAATGTCTGATTTCAGCCTATAAGTCTGTTTTCTGTATAATGTGTTTTATAAGTTTAGGGGCTGAATAATCTCTCCAATACTTCTTATATCCGCTTGTATGGTTTATTTGTTTGTGATATTATGTAATTATGTAATGTGCACGAATTTTGAAGGAATCTAGAACTCTAAAGTGGGTGCGGGTGTGAACTTCACACTGTGAAGTGAATAAATTCTGCTCATGCAGAAGTTTGTATATATTGGATTTAAGTACAAATCAGTGAATTCTAATAATTTTTTTACACACAGCTACATAATGATCATGATTTTGGGGAACGTTATTTTTATCAACTAAGGGTTCATAAAATATATTAAAATTTACGATTATAAAATAACTACAAATGTAGTGATTACTAAGAAATATTTCATGATAATAAATTTTCAAATAATTGTCCTAAACTAAATAAATAGCGTATAGTATAGATACGTACTACGTAGTATAGTTACGTTACGTATAATAGTGTAGTATAGTTAGAATGACTACAATGCGGTATACAGGATTTAATTTCGGTAATTATGCCCCAAGCTTACCTAGGCTAGAACTCTTTTTGCGACGCCTCCTCCAGACTAGCTTACAAATGTTACAAATCATTTTATAGCTGCTTTTCGATGCAAGCAAAAGTCATGTCATGTAACTATAATGCGCATTAACATAATTTTGAAAAACAAGTTCGTTTTGCAATTCAGGCTCAATCACGATGTGTAAGTAAGCAATTCTCTAATTCTTTGCACACTTATAATATCACTTACTGTACGAAATTTTGTGAGAGTGTAAAACAAAATATTTCTAAAGAAATCTTTTAAATCCCCATACTAGTCCTTAACTTAGATATTTCAAATATATTTCAAAATTTCGGAACGGGGAATTGCCCTCGTTTTCCGCCCCATACCATACAGCCTTGTATAACTGCGATGTTGAGAGAACACAAACCACAACGCAGCTCGTCATTGGCGGTGTGAAAGCTATCGTCAGCTTGATCGTCAGCTATGTTACTTGTTACATAAATTATTGGGAATAAAAATGACGGTTGTAATGTCGATAGTACCTATGTTAGAGTTAATGTTTGTTATAATATTGCATAAAGATATAGATATAGGTACATAAGTCTAATACATTTGCAAAGAATCATAATACGTAATTTTGACACACATACTAACATTATTTCTTTGTATTATCTGTATATTGGAAGAGTTAAGCATGTATTGGTATTTGCCTTAGTACTTTTTATTAGCTGCTGTGGTTTAATATTAAAATTCTTAGGATTTTTGGTGTATGATACATGACACGGAATACTGCACATACATATCGGTAGTTAACTCCAACTATATAGGAACTACAATATACATGGTGTGTGAACCTGCTAATAAAACCCACCCACTCACTCCCTACTGTACCTACCAAGAAACGATTAACATTTATTTTACAAAGCACAAGAAATACATTATATATTTTATTAAGGACCTTCACTATGACGAAGGGTTTTAGGAATTGTAGGTAAATGCTAAATCCATATTATATTTATTTCACATGTGCAGGACCACCCAATGAAAAATGGTTGTCCTCATTGAATTATTGCACTATAAAATAATATGTTATAAATATATACTTACATGAGATGATGTTATACAATAATTATACAATGTTTTGATGCTCATAAATCATAACGCTATTGCAACAAAAGATATCACATATGTATTACGTAGGTCTGCTATCAATCAATACCTAAATTAAATAACCTAAATTATGTGTAGTAATGTATGTAACATGAAAACAAGAAAAGTCTGGACCTAATATCCACCTAATTAACCATTATAGTACGTACTCATTACCATTACCAATGTACTTAGGTATTAACAACTTGAAAGACATGTCTTGAGTGCAAACAAATTATAGGAAGCTGTAGACATTTAAGTTATTTTTGTGTGTGCAAAATTTTAAAAGTAATTTCTTCACAAAATTAAAACTAGGTACATCAATTTCAGTATAGCTACAGGCTACAGTCAGTATAGAAAATAGAAATAGAGGCCTGTGGATGGACATTGATATTGTTGAAATAGGCTGAAAAATGAAGATCCTACAATCAAATTTTCTCGTTTTCATTTTGTATTTACACCTGTGTGAGAGTAATACTTTTAATATGAGTTGTGATAAGCACCCTGCACTGACTGTGGAAATAGAAAATAAATCTAATAGTGCAGTGACATGGAATCATATCAATTCTAAAAGCGACAAAACAGAAATATTAATTGACTATCCTGCAAATGTGAAAATCGTTTGCCGATCTTCTGAACCTATAGAGTTGAATTTCAAAGGAGAAATGGTTTTACGATAAATATTTACTTTATTTCCATCTTTTATGCTTTTTTAGTGAATTTTTATAAACAATGGTTTTGTTTTAACATTTTTCAGATCAAGATATTTACTAATGTGAAAAATAAGCGACACGCTTCCGATTACAACAACATTTCAACTTATTGTTTTACGTCTCAATTTAGTTTTGATGCAGATGAGAGTGCAACGGGATTGTACTCATGTAAACAAATAGAAACCCGATATACTCAACTAAATCAGTTGAATGTCTCAACATATATTTTTGCTAATAATGGTACTAACAATTTCATTCATCTGTATTATAGCTTTTATATTTCATGATCGCATTAATCATGCGATCATGAAGTATCTATACTACTACCTACCCGAGGTTGGGAACTAACCGATGTTTTGAGGCTTGGTTCGAATTTTCGAATTCGGGTAGAGTTCGTTTTGGTAACCAAAATCTCAAAAATTTCCAATTAGAAGTCATTTCGAACTTCGAAGTTAGTTTCGTTAGTTAAAGAAACTACTCAATATACTGCTGTGATGCATAGTATTTTGTATTTGTTTGTACAGTAGTGTATATATAATGTAGTCTTTAATTTATGCCACAAAATACTGCACTGTAAGCCTCATTTTAATGTAAGGTTTTATATGGTCTAATTTACAAAACTACTACAAACCCCAACATACAAAATCTACACGATAATAATTTCAAAGTATTTGTTTGAAGGCAGAGGTAAGGAAGGGCATTTGCTGAACTCAGGAAAATGTATATCCAATGAAGGACAAATTCCTGAAAACTCAGAATTGATAATACCTTGTGTCATCTCAAATAATGTCAGTCGTCCCAAATTATACAAGTTATACGAGAAATGCACCAAGCAAAGGGTAATCAATTTTCATGTACGTATTTCAATTTTATTGTGCATTCTAGTATAAATATGTAAATACATGTAACTTTTACAGTATACCAAGGAAGTTGAAGAATTTCCTTATGACAATAAAAAAGGGTTCTTAATAAACATTTCAAATACTCTTGAGGATGATTGCTGGGCGCACTTTGAGTGTGCACTTGGAAATGAAACGTTATTTGTATCAAATATGAAACCGAAAGGTCAAATACCATCATAATATATACAGAAGTTACTTAATTTATTTTATGGTTTACTTACTGATGCATTTATTCCATATCAGAATTTCGGGTTACTCCACCGATTTCCACAATTGTCTTTCAGCAAAAGTCGAACGTGTCTTCTACCCAACACTACAACTACTCCAAGTTTCAACTGATATGTGAGAGTAAAGCTATTAAAACTATTTTTCGGCACACATTACCTGACAACAACAATGTACGTGAACTCAGAACAGACGATCCGACATCATTTTATAAGTACAAATCAACTTTAAATTATTATGGAGAGTTCGTAATAGAATCCATGGAGGCTCCTACGGGTAGTACATTTAATGTATCGTGCTATAACGATCATTCTGACATACCCTTACACACTTGGGTTATTTTGTACAAAGGTAAAATTCATGCATCATCTAGCTGTATTAAAACTAAATTAAATGTTCAAAGATTTAATATCAGATTTTTTTCAGCTTTTAATGACGAAACTGGATTAAAGTTCAGTGAAAAATTGCAATCATTTTCTTGCTATTCAGTCACATTGCGCCCTACGCTGCCCATTTTGTCTTTAATAGATTGCAACAATCTACTTAACTGTAGAAATGCTGAACTCAACTTTCATTATAAATTGGTACGTTGAGCAAAAAAACATTTAATAAAAATGCGATGTCATATTTTCGCAATATTGGTAGATTAGGTAGATAACGCTATATGAGTAGTTATATTTCATAGTTAAATATAAGTAGGGTCTCATCATCATGGTTGCACTTATTAAGCATGCCATAATAGTGCATATGCATTTTAAACTGTATATTTTATATACATTGTAGAATAAGTTGCGTTTAAAATTTTTACAAGAGACTTATAAGGACTTAATTGGTTAGCGTTAACAACTTATCATTTCCCATTCCTTTCTAAATCTGTAGAATGGACGGTCATTTCCATTTAACGTCAGTGACAATGGATATCAATGCAGAAATCAACCAAAATCACAAATATACACAGGATGTTCAGAATACCCCATTGAAAAGTTAATTTAATTAATATTTTATGTAGTTTCTATTAAGTATTATCTACATTGTATTGATGGTATAAGTATCATTAAATTAAATATTCTATCAAAATTAACTCAAACAATACTGGCAAAATTTATATTATTTAAGGGGGAAACCATTTGGAATGGCCCATTGCCGAACTGGGGAACATAACTATTTTCTTATTTACTATACCACTACAGAAAAAAATATTGGTAAATAAATTTCATACATGATTAGCAAAAACTATATTATATTCAAAGTTAATAATTTAATAGGGTGAAACTTTTGAACTTTGAACATAATCTTTTTCCAACTAGTGACCATTCTTGACAAGCAGCAGTTCGTAAAACATGGTATCAAATTAACAATTACTGGAAACAATAAGCATAATAGCACATTCTACGTAAACGAAACTGTAAAATTCGAATGCTTAGCTATTCCAATCTCATTTTCAATGGGACTACATCTTGAAGTAACAATCGAAAATAATGGGAAAATTGAGTACATAAAACAAAACGAATGTGAGATTTAAAATGATGAAATTATTTTTCATTTACTCATTCGTTTCAAAGTAAAAAGTCATTGTTGTATTGTATTCTTAGTTCCCCCAGAAGCATACTTTAAACCTGATGAAACAATGGATGATGTGGAAATTTCCTATTTTGGTCGGTTAACCATTTGGAGAAAACAAATTAAAGAAATAAAGTGCTATGCTCCAATAATGACCTCAAAAAAGTGGTTAAACTCTTCTCAATCTCTCACAGTAGAAGGTACTTTAAGAACCTATTATAATATGTACTTAAATGACTTAATTTGGAATTAATTCATTTTTATATAACATTGAATTCCTGTACTTACAGAAGGGGAATATTCTAAAGTACTTGAAAATGAACCTGAAAACATAACATTCTTTGAAAAAGAGAACAACCAATCTTTGCAATGTAAAGCTACTGGAAATCCAATTCCAATTATAACGTGGATCAAATCGGTAACATTTTCAAAAATTATGAGAATTTTGAAATATACAAACATATCTGATTCCAAACCCTCCCATCACTTGCAAAAATACTTCAGTCAGTTTGAGTGGACAGTTTGCTATACTACCGTGTATAAAGCTTCTTGAAATACATGAGACACAATAGCCGGTGGCCCCCTTGTAATGCTCATCAAAACGCAACGGAGTGAGGTGTCGAGTGTGTGACTGTGAACTATATTCATATACTATTCCTTTAATTATATATTTACATACATAATATCATAAATAATAGTCACATTGTCACATACTGATCTTTCGCTCAAGCATTGTGTCATTTCCCACACAATAAGAATGAGAACGAGACTAAATTATAGTACCTGTAGAGTAGAAAGACTATTTGGATAGTAAGAGACCTCGATTCGAGGATTCGAGTTGGAGATGGAATCGGAGTGAAAGTTGAAATAATTAAAATGTATATGCACTGTAAAAATAAGGCTTCCCAAGTGAAAGTACCCACTTAATTAACAATAAATAGCTGTGATCAATATTTAGATAAACGATGGATTTACCGAGGATAATATACAGATAATTACGGATGAAAACGAGATGGTTATAGTTAGCACTTTATACTTTCCAACTTTATCCACCTTATTTGATGGAACGTATTCGTGCGTTGCTACTAACGCGAAGGGATCCTCTTGGAAAATATTTAATGTTCAAGTCAAAGGTATCGGTTTTATAATTGCTCAGAATAGATACAAGGATGATAAATCAAAAATTTCCTGAAAATAATCATTATGCACCTTTTGCATTCATGTGTTTTCATATGGAACTAGATAATAGCCCATCTCTAACATTGTATTTAATCATCGCTGGATGTGTTTCTGCATTATTTCTTTCGTTGTTGTTAATCTTAATACGAGTTCTGAGGAAACAAAAGGTTAAACATTTTTAACATTCCCTCTTTGATCTATAGACTAACATTTTATTTTTAACAAGCATTACCACCTACACATACATAATATCCTAAAGAGCTATGTATACCGCTATATCATCGTAAAGCTTTAAATTATGTCTCATATATAAATATTAGAAAGAAATTGAAAAGCTATCAGAAGCTGAAATATTGGAGTTTGAACATGGAAATGAAACAATGGCAAAGCATGCTGGTGAACTGAACGAAATTGCTCAATATCTTCCGTACAATCAAGAATATGAAATCCCAGACAAAGAGCTTGAACTGAGTAAATTATTTACGTATTTTAATGTTCATGGAATCATGGATATATGAAAGTGCTTGTCCAACTTAGAGCATTATTGTGACAATTATTTTGTTAGTTGACGACGAAGATATGCTTGGCTCTGGAGCCTTCGGCGTTGTCTTAAAGGGCTTCTTAGACAAAGACGGAGAAAAATATCCCGTAGCTATAAAAACACTTAAGTCGGCTAATAACGTATCTCAGTTGAAAAAACTCCTGGCTGAAATCAAAATAATGATGTATATAGGAAGACATGTCAATATTATAGACCTCATTGGGGCGCAGACCAGAAAACTACGAGATGGTTGGAATTTCATTATGACTACAATATGCATTATATATTTTAAATTAAAATATTGTTATCTTTTTAAATACAAAATCTACTATGTTCTACTTATAAAAATAAATATTTTATAACTACATTTCAATAATTACAGGGAAAGTATTTGTGATTGTCGAATATTGTGCTTTCGGGAATCTACAAAGCTTTTTACGGGAGCGGCGCAACGAATTCATTGATCAAGTTTTCAATGACAGAATTGACTCCTGGATTACACACTCAAGGTAATAAATAATAATAATACTAATCCATCAAAAATCCTGAATAAGTAGGTAAGTATAAGTAACAGTGAAATTAAAAATGCATTACGATTGCAGAACTAGAAGCATAATACAAAATCGGAACCCCCTTACCAAATTACCGGATTCTTCATCTAGTCTTTTGCTTACTAGGCGGATTTCTCAGCAAGTACCTGCCATTAATACTCTGAACTTGATAAACTGGTGTCATCAGTTGGCTAACGGAATGGAATACCTCGAAATGAAAAAGGTAAATCTTTTTGTCATGTCATGTCTCAAGTAGCCCTCAATCTATTTATTTCCTCACTTATTAACACATTCATATTTATTGAAAACTTTAAATCAACTATAATTTTCGCCGCAGGTAATTCATGGAGATTTGGCTACAAGAAATTTACTTTTGACCGACGATTGGACATTGAAAATCACAGATTTCGGGTTGTCAACCCATATGTACGAATATGCTGACTACATACGGAAACAAAAGGTAAAGTCAAATTACATAATTATTAAAGATGAAAAATATGACCACTAATGTGTATCTGTATCTGTGAAGGTGGAACCTCTTCCATGGCGTTGGCTTTCTGTAGAAGCAATTCGTGACTCGAAGTTTTCAATTTGGTCAGATGTATGGGCCTTTGGAGTTACTGTGTGGGAAATGTTTACTTTAGGGGAAATGCCATACCCTGGTTGCTTTTGGGGAGAAGAATTTGTAAAGGCTCTCTATAAAGGATACCGAATGAGTAAACCTCAGTATTCGACCACAGAACTGTATACCAAATTTTGTATCACTTGTATTTTAGATAAAACAGCAGATTATAGAATGTATCGAAGAATTTAATGAAAAAGAAAGTTATTTGATTATATATATCAATATTTACAGGTACAACATAATGCAACAATGTTGGAACCCTGAAATGCTCAGTAGACCCACCTTTAAGAACCTTAAAGAATATTTCCATAAAACTTTTGAAGCTTGTTCAAATTCAAACGAGGTTTGTCAATTTATCTTCTTAATCTTAATTTGCAACTACAGCCTAAAAAATTAATTCTAATGTATGTAATCTAGAAAATTTTGGAGGATTTCTTGGGACCTGAAGGGTTCAACTTTCAGTGCAAATCTGTTCAAACTACAACAGATGATATTGAATCAACAATTTAATTTGAATTTTTCTTTATAAATGTATTATTATTATCTTCTATGAGCAAGGAATTTAGCGTTAATCAAAGCTTTATGCAGGATTTGGTTTCGGGGATGACAAAATTCATTTATGAGGTACTAGAGGTACTAACCTATTTATTTGGTCAGTTAGGCAAAAATCAATACACAAATTAAAAACATCGATTTTTTTCATTTTTGTGGAAAAATGTTTTGCGATTGGGGAGTAATTGCATCCTGTATACGGCCTTGGGCGTTATGTTATATATGAGTTTTGGGTAGATTTATGGAAAATAAATTTGAAAGAAAGCATTATAATGTTCCAATTTATTTACTGTTTACTGTAGAAAAATTGAATTGCAATAATAATTTCTCATGAGGAAAATTAGATTGGATTATGAATAGTTTTAATCTCAATATTGTATTTATAAAGTTTTATAAAAGTTAAATGCAACAAGATTTAATATAAAATAGGTTGAGTTTGAGTGCTCATCTTGGGGTAATGGAATAAATAATTTACTTGCAATTAAATGCAAAACCTACATAGTATGTATTGGTATAAAATTACATATAGCTTATTTCATGGACGTGATTACTACAGATTTGTATGTATGTTGTGTAATAAAACGGTGATAGTATTATTACGGTAACAATCAGCTCAGTACTTATTTGTATAATTATTAATATGTATTATGCTATAAGCATTGTTTGAAACCATAACCATTCTTTCAAAAATCGGGTTAATTATAATGGTTCTTCTAATCAATCGATTTTGGTGGAATAAATGTCTTGACGCAAGAAACTATTATATGTTATAAAATTGATTACAAATTCTACTTTCAAGAGAATGGTTTTTAGCCACAAAAACCTCATTGTACATGACTATATTGTATTTAGAAATGGCAAAAGCATATTAATAATAGTTAAGTGAACTTTGTACAAACATTTAGTTATACAAAACACAATTAACTGTCATATGCGTAATTTGTACAGGTCACACGAATTTCATCATGAATTTTGCATGAAAACGTTGTGTTGCACACAAAGAGTGTCCATTGCATATAATATACCTACTTGCACCGCACAACAGGAAAAATGAAATAAAAATAACTCTTACACAGAATACAGAAAGAAGAATCTTGATTCTTCAACCACATACTCGTCTGTTTCCAGAATATGTAAGTAGGTTAGCCAGTAAACCAAACTCTTTTTATGAGCATATGGATATAGACTATGGATTATTAAAACTATACCTAACTATGATCCCATTAATATTGATGCCATAATTTATTTACCGTGCCGTGTAATTGTCCTCATTTAGCATTGGAAACGACTTTTTAATGTTTCATTTCTTCTTCCGATTCAGAAATATAATTTCACAAGTACTAATTCAATAGTATCTGCTGCTCAAATTTTATAGGACTAAAAATGTTCTTCACCTTTAGCTATGTTCTACAATTGACATTAATTTCATTAGCAATATTTCAACAAAGTTCATTCAGCATTATTTTGAATTCTAAGCCAAAACTCATATTAAAGAATCCCAGTTCAAAGGATGTGGAGAAAATAAAAGACAATCAATTTTTCATCAAAACTTTTCGTCTGGTTGAATTGGAGTGCATAGCTGATTATCCAATCGAGATAACTGCATCAGGATTTATGGTTACCGAATCATCGTTTGTTTTACATATTAACATTCTCCTTATTCTTGAGAATTACTTTATAATTCATTTACAAATTTTGGCTGTTTTTAGTTCAATTGGATTGACTACACCGAAAGGGAAGTTATAAAAAAATCTTCACCCCATAATGACGATTACAGAATTGCTATTGGATTCAAAAGTAATCCCGAAGCTACGGGACTCTACACTTGTTCCTATGTATCAAACAATTCAACAGGAGACAAAAATGACCCCCATTTAGTATCATCCTTGTACATCTTTGCCGATGATAGTATGAATTGGATAAATTTATGTCATTTTGCTATTTCTTTCCTAAGTTTAATGGTTCTTAATTACATTGTTTAAAATAGGAAACAAATCAGAGAAAATATTGACTTATAATAAAGTGTCAACCAAAATTGTAACATTAGCCACTGATACGGAGATTTTAATACCTTGCGTGACATACAGCCCATACTTAATACTCGATCTTTATAAAAATGTCAACAGCTCTTTTCAAGTTAGCTCCAACTACTATTACTTATTACTAATAAATTTTAAAACTTTGCTTAACATTTATATGAAATAATGCTTATAATATTATGTACTTTGTTACGATTACAATTATAATCTTTTGTTTCAAATCAAAGCAACACTTCCTCGTTCCAGAAAGTGCATACAATTTTGAGCCTTCACAAGGTTTCTTTGTAAAAGTAACACAAAACAATAACTACCTTGCTAACTATATGTGTAAGAGTAAAGATGACAGTGTTACATACCTGGTCCAAATTCCAGGTTAGTGTAAAAATTTGCCTTTTCCAATATTTATTAATAATTTTAATACGTATATAGCAATATGCTTTTCTAATTAATCGTTTTTGTATTCAGATTTTAGAGTGAATATTGCTGAAAGTGAAATACGGCTTTCACCAAGAGAAATTGTTTTCTTCAAATGTGAAAGCATCCACCCAACAAAAATATTTTTTCGCAAGGTAGAGGAAAGAGGTTTTTCTGGAAGGGAAGGTCGACCTTTCTCAAATCCTTCGTCGTATTACAAACACATAGCCACAATAAACATAACTGCACCTGAAAAAGTTCCCTGGAAAGGGTACGTTGAATGTGTATACAGAAATGGTCCAAACAAAAAGCCGTATCACACATGGAATGTGTCCATAGGTGAGTTTAATTTATATTATTATATCTGTACAATTCTTCTTTATGAAAATTAGAACATTTTTAGGAATAAAATAAACTATTTAAATATTGATGGGGCTCCCAAGAAACCCGAAATGTACCGAATAACCGAGTTATACTTAAGGCTCCAACCAAGCTTGATCCAGCGATGAACTTACAGGGTTCTATTAATGTACTTTTGAAAGAAAATCAAAACAAGCTTATTTCATGAACATAAAATATTGTTATTGTTTTAAACACTAACATCTAGTATGTCCATAAAAATATTTTTTTAAATATTTTATCATCTGTAAAATTACCGTAACTGCGGACCAATCAGTTCATTGTTGAAAGTGAGATATACAATCGGGTTTATTAGGGGCTCCCATTCACAGCAATACCTGCTGATTTCGACTCTTTCTCTAGTATCTCAAGGTTCTATGCAGTCCCGTTCCGAGCCATCAGTATCAGTTAATATTGGATTTCATAAGGGAAGAAACTCATTTTATTGCAGCGTCAGCAAAGAACTGAGCCCAACCATGACGGCAATCGATTGCAACAATTTGGTTAATTGCGAAACTTCCAAAAACTTTGACCATCATTCTTACGTAATCTGATAATAATATTTTGAGACCCACAGACATTTTAAAACTACTTATTTCAGGTACTTTTACAGATTATTTTGCAATACAGAAACTGATGCTTCCTTTCAATGTGTCCAAAGGAGCTTTGGCTGCACGTTACTTTAAACAAGAACTTAAACTTGAGCAAGACAATGAGTGTGCCATTATTACCGCAATTCAGTACGATTTAATTATTTATATTTATTATTAATATATTTTGATCAAATTGTTTCTTTCAATTAGTATCTGATGTTTGAATTGCCTAATTTTAGGAATTCCACTCTTGGTGTCATTCAATGTTTTGTGGTAGAAAAAGTATTACAAGGGATGCCACAACCTTTTGTCATTTTACTGGAATATTTCATCGATTTAAACAATCAAATAGGTACCATTCGGACACAAAACATGCATTTAAGGAGGCCTTTCGGTCAAAGCTAAAGTCATGTAACGCTATAATGTAACGCCAATGATTATAGCGTGACATGTCTAGGTCTAGCTTTCATCTTGTTGATAATACATTGGTAAAATTGGCTCACATTTGATTTACATTTCTGTAAATTCACAGTAAAAGAAATTGACCAAAATGATGTTCCGCTAAAGGATGTATTACGGTTTAACGATTTGAATGAGAGTGTGTATTTTGGGCAAACAATTAATATAACTTGCCAAGCTTCGACAATTGTATTTGCCAAAGGAATGAAAATGAATATGAGGATCATGCAGAATAAAAAACAACTCAATGGTACATTAAAATTTGCCAGATTGATGTATTTAAATAACATATTTTGACATTTTTGATGTACATGTAGATGTTTCTGCCCCTCTAAATTCTTTCCACTCAAGTGACAACCATAAAATCACGTTAACTCAAACATTTCGCATTTGGAGTATGGAAATTGTATCCATAGAGTGCAACGCTCTCCACTGGAAAACTAACATTTGGAAGCATATCTCAAAAAAGGTTCTGGTGAAAGGTATGCTTTCACTTAACGAAGAAATTACAGTCCTTTGTATATTACCGTATTTCTTCCAATAAAAGCCGGTACCTCTTTTAAACGCCGGCCTCTTTTAAACGCCGGCCTCTTTTAAACGCCGGCCTCTTTTAAACGCCGGCCTCTTTTAAACGCCGGCCTCTATTAAACGCCGGGGGTAAATTTAGATTTCCTCACTGAAATACATGGAGTCTCATCCTGACAGGCCATTAAACTCTGGTCAAAAAATGCCTGCAACTGGTAAACGCCGGGGGCTTCTATTGGAAGAAATACGGTACGATGCTAAATATTTTTGTTGCAGAAGGTCAGTCGCCAAAAATTATTGATTTGGAAATGAATTCCAAGAAAACCCCTGTCACCAGAAAAATTTCCATTGAAATAAAAATGCATGGCGAGAAGAACATAAGTTGTTCGGCCACCGGAATACCTTTACCCACCATCCAATGGGCACGCCACGATGTATGCAACATTTTTATAGAAATGACTTTCATAACATAAAATATCAATCATTAATAATTTATCAGTGCAACTTTGTTTTTGTATTTTACTGTTTTCAGGATTTAACAAATTCTGAGATTATCTCTAAAACAAAAAACCTGCAAGAATTTAAAAGTTATGTTAACAACACCATCACAAGTACTCTTAGTTTTAAGAAAATTACCCAAATACACGAGTGTGAGTACATTTGCATTGCTGTAAATGTTATCGGCCAAGAAAATCGAACATTTCATGTCATAGTAAAATCTGATGCAGGTAAAATTAACAAAACTAAGTAAAATATGCCAAATCAGAAAGGTAAAAGTAATTATTTGTAATGTGATTTAGAAAACTATCGAAAGATTTTTTACATAATTGGTGGAGTATGTGCAGGGATTATTCTGATTTTTCTTCTCGTAGTGATTTTTCTATGCAGAACACTAAAATCTCAGCAGGTTGCACAAACATTTTATGCTTCCTTTTACTTACCTACTTTTCTTTTTATACTCATGTGCCTAGATGTGCCTACATGCTGTATCTCGTTTTGTATTATGATAAGAATTAATAATAGTCCTCGGTTGCATGGCCGTATCTAGGATTTCATTCGGGGCAACCAAGCAAGGCATAAAATCTTTTTTCACTTGAAAATATCTATGTAGAAGCTGCTCTGGTCATCTTGTGATCTATCCTTAAATATGGCCATGCAACTGCATATTTTACAAATCTTATACATAAAATGAGTATGTATGCACATGTAGGCAAAGTGCCCCACTATGATGTAGGTATGTAGCCTTTGTGCCTATATTATTACCCTAAAATGGGAATAAGTTAAATGTTTTGTAATATTTGAATTATAGAATGAAATCGAAAAGCTGAGTGAGGTAGAAATTCTTCATTTCATGAATGGAAATCAAGATTTAGTTCAAAGATACGAAGAGCTGAATGATGTGGCTCAATATCTCCCTTACAAGCAACAATACGAAATCCCTCCTCCCAAGATCGAGTGTAAATTCTGAAATACTAGTCTTTAATATTATGTTTGATCTGTACTGCTTAATTTTATACTTCCTTATAAAGTTGTATCCGTTTTTTACATACAGTTAAAAATGACGTTCTTGGCTCTGGCGATTACGGAATCGTGTTAAGGGGAGTATTAGAAAAATCTGGCACGAAATCTACTGTTGCTGTTAAAACTGTTAAGTCAGGGACTGACATTCGTCACCTCAAAAGTTTACTTTCAGAAATTAAAATCATGATGTACATTGGAAAACATCCTCACATTATTGAGTTGCTTGGAGCAATGACAAAAGAACTGAAAGATGGTAGGTTCTTCGGGAGGGGATGAAAACTGATAGTCAAGAATTGTGTCCTGATATTATTCTACAAATAATATGAGAATTTATATTCTTTAGGTAAACTGCACGTTATTGTGGAATTTTGCTCCAATGGAAATCTACAGAACTACTTGAGATTATGCCGTCCAGTTTTCGTAAATCAAATCGTTAATGACGAAATAAAAACAAACCCAGCCCCTACAATGTACGACAATAAATCTTGTATTTCTGTCTTGTATTCTTTATTTCTTTTTCGATTGCTTAATAAATTATTTAACCAACTGATATTACTTTAGTCCGCAGAAACCCCCAAGGCGTTTTCTCGGTATTGAAGATGCAATTACAACCGCTATTGAAAAAAGGCGAAGCAGAAATTCCAACACAATACCTATAGTGAAAACAAAAAATTTGGTAACCTGGTGCTATGAAGTGGCTACTGGGATGGAGTATTTGGCTTCCAAGAAAGTAATCCAAACATCATTTGATTTAGATTTTGAGATGTGTGTCATATATTTTTGATCTTAAAGTGACATAATTTTAGGTTGTTCATGGGGATTTAGCTACCAGAAATTTATTGATAACCGAAGATCTGTCAGTTAAAATAACGGATTTCGGTTTATCCCGTCACCTCTATGCCTATACTGACTACGTAAAAAAACAACAGGTAAAAAAGAAAAGAAAAATGAACGGTATGCCATCGATTATTGTTATCTATTCCCAAAGAAATATAGTTTTACCAAATGACTGAATCAAACAGACTGAACCACTTCCATGGAGGTGGCTTTCAATTGAGGGGATACAAGATTCAAAATTTTCTACGGAATCAGATGTGTGGGCGTACGGCATAACCCTATGGGAGATTTTTACTTTAGGAGAAACTCCTTATCAGGGTTTCTGTTGGGGTGAAGAGTTTGTTCAGGATTTGTGTAAAGGGTATCGAATGGGAAAGCCGAAGTACGCAAATAATGAGTTGTAAGTTCAGACAGTTACTATATTCTTGATTCAATTCGATTCAATGATTAAGCCATTTCATATGAATTTACAGATGAAATTATCAAGCCAATTTATGCCCTAACCTAAAATTATATCATGTTAATTGTTTATGTGTATCCATATTATTTGAATTCATAAAATTCAAACAAAGCATTATTTTGCAGGCATAACACAATGTTAGAGTGTTGGAACGCTGCTCCGAAAGACAGACCGACATTTACTGATATAGCTAACAATTTCAGGGAAATGTTGCAACGCATTAGTTATTCTCCCCAGCAGGTACCAATAATTTAGTCTGGTTATAAAAAAGCACTTACAATAAAAATCTTTAAACTTTATTTGGAATAGAAACAAATTAACTAAAGTAGGATTTACTAATTGACCTCTTACAATTGTTTTCTGTTTAAAGAATGTGGCGATGATTCCACCTGCGACTTCGTCCAAAGACAATAATATGTTATTAAGGGTACCCGTTGAAGCCTGAGTACATAAAAAGCTTACTACTAGGAGCGAAGCCACATAAAACTCACTAAGTGCTTATTTTATTTATAGCTGAAGCAATTTTTGTCAATTTTTTTTTAATAATTATATAAAGCACACAACACTTTATCTATCTCTTAAAATTTCTTTATCTCTAAATTTTTAAGAGTATGTGTGATGGTTGTAACATTTTCAGCAGTGTTCCATTTCTTCCGGATAAAATTCGTTTTATCCATCCAGTGGATGAAATGGACAAAATGGATAATATGGACGAAATTACTTTTATACCGGCAATTCAAACGTAAATAATTTCTAGCCGACATAATAATGTCAGAGTAGTTTTGCCTATGTTGAAAAGTGAAGTAAGAAATAAGTCTGTATAAAGAATACATAAATTAAAATCAATTTCTGTACATATAAAAGTTTAAAAAAGCCCATCATTCCCTGCGATTTTAGTTTTGTCCATTTTGTCCTGGTTAAATTATGATGGATGAAATTAATTTCTTCCATTTCATCCATTTTGCTATCCGGATAGGTCTGAACACTGGTCTCTATGTTGGTACAATGAGTTGAGGGTTTGTCTGTGTCTCTGTTGATGGCGTGTGAGTTCCTCAATATTCTCTAAAGTTACCAATACCATCGCATGATTTTGTTGTAATCGCTTCTTATTATGTTAGTTACTAGATTTGTCATTTGAGCTGAGTTGAGACAGAATATTTATTTTGAGAATTTCGCAGCCATTTGCATATCCAGTATCCAGGCCATAATCACTGAATCATGTAACTATGTTGAAGGATTTGAATCGAATCGGCTTCTTTATTGCATGTCAATCGAAAAACTATTGCAGAGGCTGAATTTAAATTCTATATTGTATTATTTTTGTCTAGAAACTCACCAATTATATATTTTATACTACTTTTTAATGTATAATATTTATGTAGCGTACAGGAATTTAGTGCAAAGCTTTCAAATGTATACTCTTTATAATACGTATACACTGCACTTTAGATTTAGGGTCTATTAGAACGCCTTTTTCCAACCCTACCCTATCAAGCTACTTTAGCATGCCAACCCAACCTAACCCCAGCGAATACAGTATTGCAGCTTTTCTGCATAACAGAATGACAGCTTGTATGTATTCAATACGAAGCTAGTTTTACA
>JAQFYB010001767.1:0-29598 GCA_034694085.1 Pogonognathellus longicornis
TTCACACGCGTAAAACGTCAGCGGGCCCACAAACCTACCAACTCACACACATTTGAGTGTGTGGGTGCCGAGCTATGTTGACAGTTGGTGTTAAATCATTTTTAACGTACTAATATAATTTATTGTTGTTTTCTGTTTCAGAGTTCAGCGTGTTATCATTATTAATGATAAGATCCTTGCGGTTCCAAAGTGGTGTGACATTCCGTTTAGCAAGATATAAATGCCAAACCGGTCCCAGTAGTAGTACATTACAGTGTGCAAATTCTACAAAGGAGATACGGAAGCCAAAATATTGTATCATCAATCAATATCGTGAGATCAGTAATTCCTCCTGTTTATATAACACAACTGACTATAAATCCAACACCATGTCGGACAATTGGGCACAAATGAAAGGTACCGATCTTTGGCAATTCAATAAACATTGATTTCTAGTGTAAAAATAGGTTAACCTAATAATACCGTTTAATAACTATATCTGTATCTATTAATGTGATTTGCAATCACTGCTGTAATGTGATAAGAATGATAATTGTCATGAAATTCTTATATAATACAAGATTATCAGTCTATCTATATGAGTTCTAATTAAAATAAGCTATTTAACATGTCGTATTGCTTCATTTTGCAGAGACGTTCTTAAAAATGCCTGTGGAAGAAAAAAGGTCACAATACAAGTGTGGGGAAGATTACACCCAAGTTAAAAAACTCCTCAATTGGCAAGAGTACGCTACAGAAAATCGTGACAAACTGCCTGTCTTAACAGAAAGTAAAATATTAATAATAATGGTATCTCTTATTTGCAAAATACATATTATAATTTTATTCAATGCAGTCATTTCATCATATAATTTTGCTTGTTTCAGGTGAGATAAACGAAAAATTCAGCGTTGACAAGGAACTTAATCAAAAAGTTACATTTTGGCGTGGGGACATTACTTCGTTGGAAATCGATGCAATTGTAAATGCTGCTAATAACTCACTAATGGGAGGTGGTGGTGGTAAGTGTTTTTTCATACACAGTGTTCAAAGCGATGATTTAAAGAATTAGATATTTACTAATTTAATTGCAAAGTTATGAACCCTATAAACAATAATATGTTGTCATTCTGGTAGTAGTAATTAAGCTTATAGGTGGTGGAAGGTTGCATTGCAATCACAGTGATAAATACTTGTATTTCACAGGAGAAAAATATCTAAAATAGAAAATATATATGCAGGACTCTCTTTTTTATATGATAATCTAACTTTCGAATTTCAGTTGACGGAGCTATACATTCTGCAGCAGGTAAACACCTGGTCGCTGAATGTAAGACTCTTAACGGATGTGAGACCGGAGAAGCAAAAATTGCTGGTGGTTATAAACTTCCTGCGAAATGTAAGAATGCCAAATGCTAGTAAAATATAGAATTATAAACCATTGGATTAACCTTTGCTTTGTTAAACATTTTACAGACGTGATTTTGACAGTCGGTCCAAGAGGAGAACAGCCAAAAAAGCTTGAAGCTTGTTATACCTGTTCTTTGCATCTAATGAAAGAATATAACCTTCGAACAATCGTAAGATGATCTTTTAGCATTAAATGTACAAAATAAACTCAGTTTTAACGGAATGATGCAATTCTTAATGCAATTTTACAGTATCACTAATTTTGTTTTGTGTTTTGATGTAGGCTTTTCCATGCATATCTACAGGGATTTACGGTAAGGGTTGCTATTATAACCAAATTACTGTATTTACATGCATGAATTCACATTCATGCATGTAAATATGTAATGTAATGTAAAAATGTAATTCATAGTCAAAGTGAAAATCTGTCATTATTTAGGTTACCCAAATTTGAATGCTGCCCACGTTTGTCTACGATCTGTTCGTCAGTTTTTGGAAATTAGCCGAGAGAAGGTAGAAAATACACAATTGAAAACAAAATTCATATTTTCTAAAAAGTCTAATTGTAGAATTATTTGTTAATTTTTTCAATGTTTAGTTTAATAGTAGATTAATTACTTATTTATATTTACTGATGGTACTAACATTGTTAATGTTAATTGTTGTTTTCGTTTGTAAGTAACTCGTTTGTGAATTTCCTTAAGATTTAATGAATAAATAGAGTAAGTATTGGGGATTAGTTTTACGATGGTGATGTCAATGTCACCGTGTTTTGTTAATTAAAAGTTTGTTTGTGGTTATAGGTCGACCTTGTGGTATTCTGCTTGTTCTTGCCCGCTGATGTCGCAATATATGAAAGACTTTTACAGAAATATTTTCCTTTAGATTGAATATTGTGAACAGATTATTGGTAGTAATGTAATTCCTACATCCACTACTAGACTTGTAATTTTTAGCCAAATTATATGAATACTCAACTATGCTGGAGTTGTATGGAATGATATGTACCTAATACAAAGTTTAGCACTTAAAAGTGCCTAAAAATAATAGAACAAAATTATTAAAAATAAGCCAGCTACTACATTGTTCATTCCAGTTAACGAAATAAAAAGTAAACTATTGTCTAGACTCGAAGAGATGTGGCGTTGTGAACAGATTTTATTGATCCGGCTCCGAAAGCGTGTTCGGTTACTCCGTTCCGTAAAGCAAGATCGTAAATAAGTAGGTCTTTGCTACACTGATACGTGACACTGCTAGAGTCCTGGATACTTTGCTATATCCATGCGCGGGTTGAAGGAGTGTAACATCATAAAGTTCCCCTAAAATGGCACATACACTGCTGCAAATTTTTTAGAATGCGTTTCTTGTCGAATTCATCAATATTAACATCATTACTTCTGTGCCTAACATCTTGTTTATAAAGTAATTGAGATTGAAGAAAGGCCATTGTCCTAGTGCCATGCTCTCGATTGCATTATTGTGGTTTGCCTTGTTGAATGGGATAATCGTATCCTCTCAAGCACAAGTATGTACTAGTATTGATTTTATACACAAATATAAATATTCATAATTATTATGTTAATCTTCATTTATACACTTAGTCAACCTATCATTCCAAACTTGTCCCACTCAGCTATAATCTCTGTTAGGTTTAAGTCTTAAATTAGTCTAGCTATAAATAATTCTTTTTATTGGGGTTTGTTCTTGTATCTATAATACACATTTACTTTCACGGTCACGCTCTACTGATTCTATTGAGTAAAAAAGTATGATGTAATGGTACTGTGGGATTTGTGTCATTTTTGTTCTTGTCTCATTTTCATGAGCTGCTAAAAACATGTTGAGTAATAAAGTTATTATTACACACATAATTGCACATAATAGATTGATTTACAAATCTACAACAAAGATGCCACACCTTTGTAGCAGATGTAAACGTGGATCATATAATTGAGATATTTTGGAGCATACTAATCTTGACCTTAATATATTTATGTAATGTATGAATAAGTATGAATAATTCATTTCAACTACAATGTAGACAGCTACTACACAGCTGAAGCTTAAACCAGTATTGTGAGAGCTGTAAATATTATTGATTTGTTTTTGTAGTACGTATATTCGTCATATCAAACTAGAAAAAAATAAAAACATTTCTTTACTCTTTATATTTGTTACAATTAATTTAGCTGGGAATAGTTGGTATACCTATAATATCGTGTGTAACTTACTCAGTGTAACTCACATTCTATGTATACCTATCTGAACTGAGCTATTATTTTTGCAGCATGATTATTGTTATTAAAAGACTAACAATAAAAGGAAAGGGTACACCTTTCTGAATACACATGCAGAACGAATGAGTCAGAGTATTGACGTGTGTGTATTATTCACAGTATTCAGTGTTCTGGACGTGTGTATGCCTTAGTGTGATATCTCACATGTCGATATTACTTATTAACATATATAAGTGATACTAATACGATAGATTGATTGTTCATAACGTGCATTTTGTGGTATTGGTATTACAGATAGGGCAATATGAGACTAATTTTACTGATGAAATATATGAATCATGTATTCATGTATGTATAACAAGGATTTTAATGTTTTATATTACAGCAACAGGAAAGCAGTGAATCAGGTCAAATAGCTGACGATGAAACACCAGGTAATAATTATTGGTTAATGCTAATGCTAACCCAATTTCATGCAATAATTTGGTTTGTGTACCTAGACAAACGAAGATGAAAAATTAGCATAAGTAATACTACTTATTATCTTCTTGCAAACCTTTAAGCCAGTAGTAGTTTAGTTGTATGTATACATGGTGCTGATTTTGCATTCAGACGGAATGTTCAGTAAAGTACACGCACACCATCCATTCATGCAATGAAAATATGTACCTACATAAAAATGTCTAAATGGATATGAATATAATTTTTGGTTATAGCGAGTCCAGATACGCCTACACCTTCTGGGCCAGAATTCACTGTTTATGAAAATACCAGAGATAGATTGCCTTGTGTGATTGTCATGATGGATGCTACTATCGTTATAGAACTAAAAAGGACTGCCAATAAAGTATCGTTAATTCTAATAAATATATTCGTAACCTTTTGGCTTTTGTATAGTACCTATATTATATACTTACATTAATATTAAAGCAGGTTTAATTTGAATTATTACTGCAGTATATTATATCAACTAGAAAGAGCTTAATGAAATAATCTATTTATGATAAAACAAACAGAAAACGACGGTTCAGGTACCACGAGATGCAACTGCGACTGGTAACTGTGGTACTGGTCAAGATTCCCGAATTATTCTCTCATGGAGATCATTCCGATTTATGTGGCACTTTAAAAAGGTGAACAATCATGCCCAAGCCATATACACGACACTATAATACACTGCATAACATAAAAAGTGTAGTTTCTTTAACACTCTTTTTGTTGTCACTTTTATTCATTTACACCACAAACTTTACACTTTCTTAACAAGAATTTCTTTAAATCATAATACTTATTACTTTTATTACACAAGAAAAAGTATTTTATTGTATGTGAATGAGAATAATATATTTATGTACGTATTTGTGTGTTTGATGATTTGAAACAGTCTAGAGTAAGTGATGCTTGGTACGTGGACGAGATCGAATTAAGTTACAACACAACGGACAAGGCTTTCAGCGATGATCCTGCAGGTATGAAAACATTTGCCTCGCATCAAGTCAATGACTTAACAATACCTCGTGCAATTATGTCTTTACAGTACAATAGCAGTTTGGTATTTACCAGAATGAACTGGGCGGGCGAACTGTTCAATGCATAATACACATCTCATAATCTCATTTCGGCTTGACTGTTTTAGTAACTGCACGTAACTTAAGACGGGTTTAATGAGTCTGATATCTTAAAAAATATCTCACAACATATTGTTGGTGTAGGTATCTTATGTCTTCCTTCTTATAATGTGTTTATACAAATGGTTTGGAATTGGGCAGGGTTCTCATGTTTGCACTTACTTAATGTAATTTATCTAATCCTGTATTCTAATATAACATCAGACAAAAGGGAAACCTGTTCACCCACCTTCCAAACGATCTTTAATCTTGTGTAATCATTCCATATTGCTATATTCAATCGTTTAAGCCATGTCTTTTTCTCAACTATTTTACAAGGCAAGCTGTCCTAAGCATGCAATAAATATACATTTTTAAGAAATAAAACTACTTCAATAAGAAATAATATGGATTTAACTTACGTTTTTCTTTTGCCATTAAGTGTTAGTAAGGAACAATTTTAAATCCACACCAAACCAACCTATATAACTTCTCAATTTTTACAAACTGATGGATTAAAAATTGTTGTCAATTTATTGTTGTCAATTAAACCGATAGCGTTATCAACAAGTTGTATTGAATCTTATTATTATTATGTATTGTAAACATAGCTAGAATGGTTGTTTCGCTGATTTCGGTGATGGATGTGCGTGTAGGTATGTTATTAATTTAAAGTATCTAGGTTAAAGATATAGATAGTTGCACATAATATAGCAAAATATTTTGCATTTGTTATCGTTATCCTAATGTGTATAAATATTGTATGATTTGTTACAATACATTAGGCCTCCAGGGTCAGGTGCAAACCATCAAATCAGAGCCTTTCCTCACACTTTTCTTGACACCCATCGGTAGATCCTACAGTTGTTCTCTTCCCAAAGATATCAAATTGTTTGACGATAAGAAAGTTACAAGGGTAACGATTACTCTGAATCAAATTAACATCCAACCTTTCGCTGCAATGACAAGGAGACAATACGGGGATCGTAAGTGAAACTTACAGATATGAAATCAATTAATTATACTTATGACGTCTCATGCACGGCATAATTCTAACATTATGCACGAATCTCTTTTACACTCAGATACTTGTATCTGTATTGCGTGTTTGCTCAGTAATATATACCTACTAGTTGTAACGAGAACAATTTTTCTAAATGCGATTACTTAATAATGGGATTTTTGTATTTTTGTGACAGCTTTCAGATGTCCAGAGGAGGCAGGACGTCGGGATGAAACGGTTCCGATTGCTGTGGGGAGTACATTGGCCATTGTTGTTCTCTTGACCGTAGCAGGCTATGCTGGTTATCGCTACTTCAAAGTTAAGAAGATTGAATATGACACCATGGAATAAGATATGTAACGTTAGTAGTCGAAATGAAAGATGCTAAGAAGAATGCACACGAATACACTGAATATAACTTCCATAAGCTACCAGGACATTCTATCAGTATATAGTGAAGAAATTCTACGTTATAAACCAGACCCAAAAATCTCTCTGCAATTATCGATCTACCATGTACCACCACCACCAACACCACCGTAGTGCATTTAAGCCGCCCTACAAACACAAAACCATGTCATTATGTGACAAAAGCGTGTAGATGCTACATTTTACAGGAAGGAAAGGGCAAGGCTCGTTTGGAATGCATAAAAATAATCAATAATATAAATGTAAGACAACTAACTAAGTTTGTTCAGTTTCTCGTTTCTTGCTATGTTTCTTCCTAACTCTACTATCTCGCCCAGAAAATGTTATACACTGAATATAATAACCATACCACCCATTCAATGAATCTTGAATATCATGTAAACATTTGTGACAAAATGAGGATTGTATTATAAGCACACGTTCTTTACTTTACACTATTACTATAGTATATACTGTAATACATCGTCGTGATAGAAAATAGTGAACACTGTAATACATAAATGCACAACAGCAAGCAAACAAACCTCATTACCTATACCAGAAAGCTATGTACATTGTGTGAGCTACATAGCAGCGAACAAAATACATCGACATCCATTATTCAGGAATTGTGTGACAAAACACAACCAAGAAGCATTGTTGCAAAAACTTTGCGCTACGACTGTTGTGACTGTCTTCCATTTTAATAGAATTATTTAGAAACAAACACTTCAAATTATACTTAAATAACCAATAAAAGAAACTCACTAACACATCAAACTCAATAAATAGCAATAGAATGATACTATTATATTACTAAAGTAATTAATACTTGAATTTTAAAATTAAGATGAATTGATGTCTCTATATGCTAAATACTTAAATACTCAAATCATTGATGGGTTCAAAAAACTATTTGTATGCAAGGGAATTACCTACTTACTATTACAGAAATCGAGTGTCAAATTGTGTTGTAAGCGTAGAAATGTAAAATATAAGGTTGGTGGAATCTCGAAATTTCTTTCTTGTACTACTAACCATGTAATTTATACTTCTGTGTGGTTGTATCTGTAAATGAATTGGAAAAATTAATTATTGTACGTATTCGATTTGTAGTAATACCTACAATGTATGAAGTTGTAATCAATGCTTCACTTAATAATGACGATTAAGTTGGACATGCAAAACATTATGAGATATGATTTTAACGAAAGTTAAATTTCGGTGAATTTGTGAAAAGTAGTATGTATTGATTATTAATGTATTCCTACATACTACTATTATTATCTTGAATGAAATTAATTACTTCATGTAAAATGAATATTTGAAGGCAACTGCCAGTGTCTCTAGTTGTGAAAATGTACATACATAACATACGAATATAATTCATATTGTATGATGTACATACATGAATTACTTAATGCTAAATAATTAAAACTTTGAGTGTTAGTGTATAAGAGTATGCCAGTGATATAATATGTATTTACAATTGGATCTCTATGGGTAGTTTCTTCCATTACATACGAATGAATGCAGTGTATGGAATCCGAACTTTAGATTGTTCGTATATTGTTACTATCTTAAGTTGAAATTCCATTACCACATATTCATTCCAGTGTATTCCAGTATATTAGCCAGTGTAGAACTAGAAAATCTGAAAATAACTTGTACGTGTAATTTGTGCTTCTAGATTTCTTATAGCTTCCATATTTAATGGTTGTTAGTTTGCCCGTGTCGAATAACAAAAGATGTAGCATATATATTTATTTACTTACATACTCCACCAACACTATTTTACATAACATTATAGAATTAATGGTTTCTCTGATTTAATATTACATATATGAATCAGAGTAAATGTTCAGTATCCTAACTACCATAACATAACAAAAGTGTAGCTAACTGAATTAAATCAAGCAAATAAGCAGTTAGTTAAAAGTAATCATCGTTAGTTTAAAATATTTTTACTTTCACTTTCACAATAATCTCACAAAACATTGTTTCAATTAGCATGTTAATTTCAATTACTAGATACTTCGTAAGTTCGTAAATGTTACTAGTATTACTTAGCTTAGCTAAATGTACACGTGTGCTACATAACTTTTAGAACCAAAACACTCCAATATAGAATCGCGAAAACAACAAAATTATTATATAATCCTAAAACTAGGATACAGCTAGTGAGCTAGTACCTTTAGTACAGCTTAGAGAGAAACGGTATTTATTGTAAAACAATATTTGAGCAAATTAGGTACCCATCCTACTAGGTATACCTATCCTATAAAATAAATGCAAGCAAGACAATGTAACCCCTTTAACATGGCTAAGTGTCTAAATATTAGACGTACATTACACTCACTAATGTACTTTAACAGTTTATCCGGTTATAAATCTCAAGATGTAATATCTGTAGAGTTTGCCTAAACACTTGTACTGCTACATACACTACCCAACTGAGTAGTTTGTAGTAGTACCTACATAGAGTTGCTATACTACAATACTAGTAATGCATAGATTTACATTAGATTGAGTAGCCTAGGTATGCATATAATAAATATATGTATGTACTAGTTGTATTGTATTGTAATGTAATGTTGCAAAAAGCTGCAATCCAAAGCTCTAAATTGAAATGCTATGTTACATAACATAAATATGAAACTATTCCAAAGTAATTGTTTAAGGTGAGAATTAATTATAATGTATCCTAATTGATGCATGTACAGATACTTCAAATGTCATGTATGTATTTATGTGAATACAGAGTGGTTAGATGATTGATGGTCAAATTATATTGCACAAGGTCGTCAAGTTAAATATCATAACTGTTCAGGAGTAAAAATTAAACGATGCGATTGTATGGTACGTTATTATTAGCTAATAAAAGTATGACTGACAGTTCCGTCGTAGTGTGATCCAAACTAAATTACAAACGAGCTGAAAATTAACAATCATTTTGCACCGCTCCATCCTGTTTCTTAATTGAGCAGAAATAAAATTGCATCATTGCTTCCAATCAACATTGACAGCTCTAAAAGATGCTTGAATTCAATCATGTTATTATCAATCATGTACACTTAAAACTATATTATTACCGATACCTAATAATAATACCTTAATGTTATTCTTTACGCGTAATAAGCACGGACGAAAATGCACAAGGAGTTCCCTCAATAGATTTATACAGCAGCTGTATGTCCTACTTATACAGTTACAAACAATTAACTCCATTTTGTTCTTTATCACGTCTATGACTATACACATAATATGTATGCATTTAAGATGCCCTACCAATATTGTTGTTGCTAACAGTATGAGAGACGTACTTGAACTTTTACGTTGATAAATAATCTGTGTATGGTATTTATACCTAATCTCATTTTTACCCTATAGTAAGTTAGATAATGAAAAAACCGAACTTTACCCACCTATTGCATTCTATTAAATTATTACTAATTTCCTTATTAATCATCTAAGAGTAAATTAAACTAAACTGGGAATTGGTATGCATTGTGAAACAATCTTAATTTAATGCTATCTTAAAGATGTTTTCTGCAAAGCTGGAGATTTTTAAGCTGGAGATTGGGTTGGGTAATGAAAGCCATCGTATCCGCAGTAGCCGCCAGCTTGCAAGTTCTGAAGTCTGTTGACGACACTGGCGCAGCTTCCAAGACCTGGGCTCACTGAGACGTTGTGGGTGATTTGTGCGTTTCCATTGACATTATTGACTACTTGACGAGAATGTTGGGGATGTAAGTGACTGTGATTGGGATTACTATGTGAATGACCACTTGATAATCCCGGATCACTTTTTAGGGACAGAGATATCGGTTCTCTGTCAATAGATCCACTTGTCCCTTCGGGGTAAGGTTTCACATTACCGGAGTATAAACCGTTGTTCATATTACTTGGGTCTAAACTATACGCACCCAGTCCTACTTGTAATTGACTCTTATGGCCGACCATGCTGCTAACTACAAAATTGTGATTCCCCATTCCTTCAACACCATCCCTGTAAAACAAATAAATAAACAATACATCTTTAGTATTTATACGCATATCTTCATTCATGACGCTACTAAAATAAAGTACCCTGGACTAAATCATTGAAAGAAACATATTATACAGGTAGTTTGGACATTTGTAATGTAGTTAATGTAGTTGTTAATTGAAATGTAGTATTTACTGTGTCGATTTGCCTGCAGGTGAGATAGGTTTAATTAATATTAACCACGGGTTCTAGAGGTTTACATTGTATTAATTAGTTAGTAAGAAACTGAGTATTAATAGTAGGTATGTACTAGGTAGGTAGCGTAAAATTGGCATATTATTTAAGCAATTACTAATACTATGTTGGGGTAGGTTTGTGTAAACTTTGGTTAGGCAAATTTTAGCAATAGCAATTTGAGCGTGTAACATTGTACTACTAAAGGTCGATTGTTATGTGTAACAAAGGTTTATGACCGTGGTATGCCTAAAAGGAAAGGTTGTTTTCAGGAATAATAGCATTACTAACATATTTACAATTGTGTTATCTTAAAAGATTTTTATTTGGGAACATTAGCACATTCCTAATTTACTCTTCCTGTTTTGCAGCTGATATTTCACAGAAAAAAGCAATTATATCTTTTGTTTTTATAAATACATAGAGATTATCTGTTCATGAGAACTGGGTGATTGCATAAGTCAAATGTGAGTGCATATGCATAAAAATGTAAAGCACATCACACCAATGTACACATACCAAATTGATGCTGTTGCTGTCTGACTATAGCGTTTGAGAAGAGTGCAATGTTATGCTTTTATGCTAAGCCATAAAATAAACTGTTAAACCTTATGTATTCATTTTGAGGTTGCTACCAGCACATATACAGCAATTTCTGCAACTTTGCATAATATGTCCAGTCTTTGAACTTATAAAAGGCAGAGTCATTATATAATAACACAATTTCATTATGTTGAGAAGTTTGCGCATAACTAACAAGGTTGCATAACCATTAAAAGCTTTCTGTCATTATTAAGACATAACTGATCTGGGATGTCTCAATTCAATTATAATTTTGGCTACACAAATAGTTTTTACAATAGTTCAAGTCTGATTTTGAGTACATTCTTATTCATGCATTAATTTAGTATGGGTCATCGTATAGCATGTTAGGTAGCATGTTTGCATTCGTGTACAAGCCAGTAATTTTAAAATAATATGCAAAAATTCTTGATTTGCTTTACGTGCAGGCATCAACTATTGAGTACCTAAAAAGGAATACACTTGTACAATTCATATGAGTAATGCTAAAAATGCATAAAAATGTATAGGAAAAATCAGATAAAAGAAAAGTAATAAAATTGAAGTACGTATCTAAATTAGTACCTATAGTCATTTCGTTTATAGTCACTGAGTTGTATTGAAAAAATATATTATGCTAATACCCTACAGGTTATTAAAAATGACATGCATACAAGTATAATATTGTAACCGCGAATGTGTTACTCATAGAGAAGATCGTGTGTTACTCCGTTACTTTTAATAATGCATTGTAATCTCAAATCTCAATGGAGAGAATTTATTATCAGTATCAGTATCAGTACACTACACGAGCAATGTTTTCTTGAAATGACATTTAGTGCAGACAGAGACAACAATAATAATTACACTCAAATTTGATGTGATGAGATGTGCAAAATCATTGCTACAATGCTACAAACGCTACATGCTACATATATTACAGGGACTTCTATTATGCAACCTATAATTATTTATGTGTATTTCTTACTACATATTGCAGAAACACATAGACACAGCGTATCTCAAATGCTTGCAAATTAACTGCCCTGCAGATACTGCAGATAAATATATACCTATGTGGTGAAAAGGAATTAACTGCTAGCGCACAGGATAATCTTAATGGTTAAGACATCGAATCTGGTATTTTATGACAATAATGTAATGACGATGTTTACTGATAACCTGACACCACAACGACAACAACCTATGTGACCTATTATCGTCCTAATTATGTGATAAGATAGCATCAAATCATGGGAAAGAGTTGTACATACATAGAGTAGTCTCAGTCTGCCGTTTCTTTTGTTTGTTGCATGTTGTGTCATCGCCTTATTTTTTCTTGGTAATAAAAGTACCAGTTAAATAATAATAATAATCCCTGCAAGTGAACTATAATAAATGAGTTTCCAATGTTCTTGTTTGCAAGGAAAACAGAGACACTCGTTAATCTAATAAACCTGACCATTTAGGAGCTAAAATCCCTGAACTGCTAACATCTACGGCGGCCACTGGACTAGATTCACAAACACCCGAACAAGTGTACATCTAATGTTGAGCAAGACTGGACATTGGAACTTGAGACGGGAAAGGGAGATGGAGATTGTTAGGAGACGCATAATAAGCTAGGACGCAAACTTTGGCTTTGGGATTTCACATGAAAAAAGACGTTCTTTCTAAGAAAGAGTGTGCGGCTAAGGCTAAGGCTTGTAGTAGTAAAGTAGAGTTGTTGGGAGCGGGCGGCGAATCTTAATAGTTAATCAAGAAAGAGAGAAACGGAGGATGTGAAGGCCCATTAATCATTCTCACATCGTTCCATGTCCTCCAATATGGAACACAGATGTGAGTCACTTCACTGTTACACCAATATGACCTATCTGTCCCTAAAATACCGAAAAGATACGCTGCAACTATATACAGACAACGACAACTACTTCGCATCATCGGCAAGAATTATTGTCAACTCAAGTCAGAGTCTACTTACAACAGACACAGGCAGGCAGTGGCAGTCGTGGGCCCTTTGCCTCGAAAATGAAATCTTGTAGTTTTATGTAGCGATTCTTTGTCGTAGTAGTTGTTGGGCACACACGTTACACACATATAAAACCAATTCTATAGCATTTACACATAAGTTCAACTAAAAAATCGGGGTCGCATGCAATGCAACGTGAAGAAAATGTGGTCACTCCATACATCATCCCAAAGTTGACAACAACCTCAACCGCACTGTGCAAGTGTTTCTAAGATATATGGCTCCTGCCTTTGCTTTGTGTCGAAGAGAAAGCCTTCCACTTTTCAGTAGTGTCAGCTTTATACTTACAGAGTGAGAAACTTGCAATAATTATAACAGCACTTCATTATATACAGAAACTTCATTATCACAACCATGAACATCACCATTTGTAAACAAGCTCTTATGAATCTCTTCTACACACCTATACAGTACAAATAACTCATAATAAGTGAAATAAAATGCTTATACATTATTTACCTACTATAAATAAAATTGGGATTAAAACGCATTTATGACTTTAAATGTAAAAGGTACAACAGCGAAGACAATATTAGTTGAAAGTTATTAAAATAATCATAATTAAATTATTCAGATTGTTGGTTATCCTATAATATGAACCTATTTATATCACAATTTTAGAATACCTACCTAGAGGTGCTTTTCAAATGAACTCTACAGCATTATGTGAAATGTTAATGATAATTGGTATGATTTTACTTTTCTAGCATGAATCTCACATTGTTCCTTTTCATAAACATTCTTGAGTGACAAAACAATGCTTTGCTTTGTTGTATTATAAAGTGTATTGGTTACAATTAGAGTTATTGTGTACCATTCTTTTCATGAATCAATTCACCCCGTGCCTGAATTACAGACGTTAGTGGTTAGTCCATAATACATGTCTAGGTATATATACTGATGATTGTGATGATGAACTTACTTTTTACTGAATATTGACTGTACATAGACAATAAAATTGTTCATTACATTATTTAAGTACTAAGGTATCTTTGCATCGATACCTTAGGTATGGTATATGAGAAGGAAAGTTTTGCTTTTATCTAATTAGTAGTCGTTATTATGACTATTGAAAATTCTCAGAATACACTTCAAATGATGATTTTGATTGCCAGAAGCAATGCAGCTTGTAATTATCAATGTTATAGTTTGCGTTTTATCGAGCTTTCTCAATAAACCACATCCTGTGTTTCTCTTGTACATATACCTAAATACTATACCTATCAATGCTGTATGTCATTTTCAACGCAGAATGACAAACACCTAATAACATTGATAGCTGTATACAAATCCTGAATGAACTGTACAAATAACAAAGAACAATACCGTGTTAAAAAGTTTATGACATAGCAATAGCTTGTTACCAGAACATGTACATCAATTTCTGCTCCTTGCACATTACTGTACAGAAAGCACATGCAAAGATAAGAATAGTGTTGTTGAATGCTCATCAAGTGGGTTCCCTAATGTTTTGAAGTGAGAGATGGGTTAATATGATAAATTTGTTTGTTAGAAATGACTAACCTGAGCTGAGGAGGAGTGCGATCTCTTTGTCGTTTGTTTTTAAACCAATTACTGACTTGTACAAGGGTGAGCCCAGTCGTCTTTGCGAGAATTCTCTTTTCTTCGGGTGTGGGGTATCTATTAACTCGGTAGCTATCTTTCAGGGCATTGCGAGACTTCTCCTTAAAGCAATAAACAGTTTCCTCTCCATCCCAAATAGTTCTGGGCAAGGGGTATTTTTTCCGGAGTCTGTATTTGTCAACTGCTCCTAAAGGTCTTCCTCGGATTTTCTCAGCTTCTTTGTAATGCGCCTTGTACCACAACTGCTGCAACTCCGCATGAAACCTAACACATCATCATTCATTCCATTAATAACCCATGATGTGTACTACGTACAATACACAAAGTCTTTCGTTTCAGTACCGTGGTTTATGGGCTTAGGTATTTATATTTAAGTATATTTACATTAACCATATTATGTAAGAGTATTCCCATGTAATATATAACTAGGGTTCTTGTGAGGGAATGATAAAGCTGTGTCGATTGTGTTATTTCATCAAAAACATATAAATTTATGTTTTAGTTGTCAATTAGGTTTCTAATGTACAACGCTATTACTCTCGTAAAGCTTGGACTAATTACATCAAGTTTATGGCTTTGTTTACTCTATTGTATTGTTAACACTATGTCACACATGTATACCTACACTAATTCAACTTGCAATGTCTAATCTGTCTTTAAACCTACCTAGGTACCTAGTCTAAGTCAAAACAAAGATAATTTGATGCTTAGGTATACAAAGTATAGTTTATAGCTTAAAGTTAGCCTTTAAAGAATTGTAAGTACTACCTACCTATACTTACACTTTACTATACACTACCTACCTACTCATAAATATTGCACTTATGTATGTATGCGTAATGTTTACTATTTTAATTGTAACTATTTTAATTAGGTAAATAGTTTTAAGTATGAGTACAAGTACAAGAGTACAGAACAAAAAATGTAACACATTACAGACTTGACATAATTTACGCTCACTTTCAGTATTTCTACCTACATCGCATGAAAATCAAAAGGGATGGATGGAGAGTTATGGAGATTATTGATATTATTTTGGGGAAAATGTTGTTGAATCAAGATAAAATATGCGAATCAATTCATTTACATGTGTATTCGTATGAAACAGCCTTCCTAACAAGAACGCATTACAAACACATGTACCGTAGGTAGTTGAAGGCAATAATGCAGGTTATTAAGTAAACTCATCGTACCCCTGCTACTAATGAAATTATATTAATTTCATTTTTGTCATTGTGAAGTTGTGTATAAAAAAGCACTATTTGCATAAATACCTAATTTACTTCTACATAGGTTTGTAGTACGAATCATAGTTTTCTTTTTGTCAGGTAAAGAACAAATGTAAGTAAGATTGACGATGGAAGGTCATTTAACTCTTTTATGAACCTCATCTTATCACAACCTAAATCTGGCCTATGACACATCATATGCAATTAAATTTTTCTTGGAATACAAAACACTTCCAAGATTTAGCACCAGTAAAATTAAGTCCAGAAGCCATAACGTGTATAACTACAATTACAGTAACACTCTAAAAAATATACCCTCTCTTGTCCGACAATGATATGAATGCTGTTTGCCAATACAATACAAGTCATTGTCCTCTAGTCTCATACTATTGTGCATAAAAGAACATTTTGATTGTTACTTACTTGGGAGAAAATTCTTTAGCCTCGAGAATTTTGTACAAATCTTGGAACGCGTTACAATGGAATGCTACGGAAGCTTGAGCTCTTAAAACTGACTCAGATCGATACAAGGGTTCCCGTTTAAGTCCCCGTAAAAACCTTGCCAGCATCTCCATATCATTGGATTGTTGCAAAGCTTCACATATGCAATCAATCTAAATTGTCAAAAAAATTCAGCATGAGAAAAGATAGAAACCTGTTTAGATATTACGAATGAATATTATCCCAAAGAATTAAAAACTCTATAGGGTGACTTTAATACTTAAGTATGTAATGCATTTTTATAAAAATTGGTATCAAAAGGGACTTACATGTTCGGGTAAGAAGTTGCAGGCTATCTGTTGCAAAGAATGTTCGGACATAGGACTATCACATCGATTCTGCATTTGTATAATTGACGACGGAGCTTGTTCATTGTCATACTTGTGTACAGCAAAGTGATGATTTTGCTGGAAGTGGGGATTTGGCGAGTTGTAAGAAATGGATGGTGTAGGACTGTACTGCCCCGCTTTGTCATTATTGTAAGATGCAAACCAAGAGAGAGGATTGACTTTGTTGTAATGAGCAGAATTATTGTAAATATTGTTATGATGGTGTTGCTGAGCAAGCAAGGGCAAAGATGGAGTCAGCGCTAAATCTATACCTGAACTACAGATACCGTTTCCACTTCTGTTTACGCGACTCATCTGACCAATGTCGGAATTGTTTGTGCTATCCGAATCTCCAGTTGAATTTGATCCATCCATTTTTATTCTTATCTTTAAGTACTGGCTATCAAATATCTCTCATTTCGCCTCTAATATATTGTCTTTCCTTTACAAAACACGTTGTTCTACAAATATAACATTTATGTAGAACCAAACGAAAAGTTCACTGACTCACATTCACTTTCTCTCGTTGTCATTCACAATGTAAATATAACTGTGCTTAATGATTTACTTATGTTTTTTGATACTTTCAGATAAGTTTAAACGCTTAACTTGAGTGTGTAATTTGACATAATAAGATTACGCTTTGATGAAACTATTTGTCCATTTCAAATCGATTTTTCTTTAAAATTGGTGAAGGAATACTTGCTGGAGAAACTTTTACAAGAAGATTCGTATGTGGATTTTGTTTACAATGGTAGAATCGGAAATATTCTGGAACATATTATAAGTACTAAAGTATGAGCCAGTACAGTTAGTGTATCACAAGAACTTATCAAATTAGATAACAGTGTGTATAGTAGGTAGTCACTGTAGTTGGTAGTTATGTAATAAGTTATTTCGTGTGTGCGACTGGAAGATGCAAACAATAATGACGATCAGGTCTCATTCTGCGTGTCTTTATGTATTCCTTGAACTATGCTTAACCTGGAGTCAAGACAGTTGTCCTAGTATGAATCTTTCTGTATCTCTCTTATCTCACCAATAACTTATACATAAAACAAAAGAACGGGCTAAGCTGTTGTACTTTATGCCTTAGATAGCGTTGAATCCAGTTCCATGGCACATATAGAACAGACACAGTCAGTCATATGTATGTGTGTTGTGTGTGTAGTGGCTTGTATAGGGCTTTGGCCTGCAACTTGTCAAAAGTCAGAGTTCTTTCGAGTGAAAAGTCCAACTGAAGTGTGAACATGTGATTATAGACCTCTGGACTTTTGTTGGGAATACTTGTGTAGATTCTTGACATGTAGTATGTTCAATGTTTGTATGTATAGTGTTAAACTGAAGACTTAAGTACTACACACAGCCAGAAGAGTGGTTTATATCTTTAGGTAGTGCATACTGCATGATTCCTACCTATTTGTAAAATAAAGTAAAGCAATAATCGCTCCTAACACTGTGTTCACCACTTGTTGACGAAATGAGTCTTTGTGATGCAAAGGGAATATATTAGGGAGTATGCAGGGTTTAAGAGAAAAGTTGAGAATTTTCATGTATGAATAACACAAGCTTGAGTAACCTTTCCGTATATTTGTCAAAGGAAAAAATTTCGGATTGGGAAGGCGGAGACGAAAAGAAGGAACTGTTGGTTGGTCGGACTCGCCTCCAGTTGGGCGGAAAGACGGGTACAGAAAATGCTCTATCCATCCATCTGGCTCAGGTTTCCTCTTTGCCGACCCATTATTGGATCCTTAGAGACTTCATCATCATCATCCACATACTTTCCTTTTCTCTATCGTATCAACCCTCTCCTCCTCTTCTCTATCTACTCCGATTCTAGTTTTGGTTTTGCTCGAAATTTTCCTTTCCACTTTTCTGTATATTTCTCTCTTCTCAAGCTACACCCTTTATCTCAGCTCTCTTGTTTTATTTCATCCCAGGAATTCCACGAAATGTTAAAACTCTGTATTTATTTCAATAAGATATTCATGATACATACACATACGACAAAATACAACTATCAGTTGATTCAAAAGGATTTGCATTTCTTTATGCTTTTTATTCTCAAAGTAGACTCATATTCCGCTTCAAATCCAATAGGTACTTATAGGTACCTGCTCCTTACTTGTGTAGTTTGTATTCAAATTCAAAAGATGCTTCTTTTAGAGTGTCTCATATTTGAGTTGTACAACAATACCAAAGGAATCTTTCTAGTGTCATGTTGATGAAACTAGTATTTCTCTTGAATTTAATAGTGTTGTATATTGTACATATTGTAAGATCATACAAAAATGATATGTAGAATAAATTTAGGTATATAGGAGCATTTTTGCCTACAAACCGCAAACTAAGGTTATGTGTCTACGTATAAAGTATGTAACTTTGCATCTCCAGGTGGATCAAGTGATTATATACCTACTAGAAATATTATGTCAATGCGCCGATAGATGAGTTTACACAATGGTTCCACAAAACTAAGGAGTAAGAATGTTATCTATAGCGATTCAATACATAAATTTCCACTAAATGTGACTGTGATTGATTCTTTTTGCAAACTTTTTATACAGTTGACTAGAATTACAACTGTGCACGAATGATACTCAAGAACTAAAGCAGGAATTTGAAATTTGAGATTTTCAGAGATTTCAAAGCCTTGTGTGATAGCTAAACAAACTATACATTGCAGGCTGTAAGATAACTATAAGAAATACTTTGTGACTAGCACACTCTCAACAACACTAAATATTGGAGTTGAAGAAACCGGATCCTTTGAGTATTTCAGGGCGATGTTCATTTTCATAGAAAGGAATGGAATGAGTGTTTGAAACAGAAATTGACTTGAGGTGAGAATCATTTCCAATCTATCTAATCAAAATCTCTTTGAATTCCTCTTTCTCTACACTCTGTCTCTTTCTCATTTTTCTCTTCCTCTAAAACTCTAACTGTTAGCCGCATCTCTCTTCCAGCCTTAAACCAAGGTTTCCTCATAATATAGACTCACTCATATTTGCCATTACAATTTCAGTAATATTTATAAAGTTGTAGCGAGCGATACGTTTTGAATTGAACAATCTAATAAAAACAGCTTATTTCATTACCACATTACATACTAACTACTACAGTTAGGTTTTATGTTTTAGTCATCGTAAGAAAGTATCATGACTATCATGAGTAATACTAAATTAAATGATTAAATATCTAAGCTTTTACAGTAGACAGGTATTAGTGGTATTACCAATGCAATCTTCAAAACTTTTAGGTTTGGTAAGCACAAAATACAATCTTAAAGTCAATAGAGAAAAATAATAGTAATGCAAATTTCCATTACTTTTAAAACATACAGGTTTTTCCACTGCTTCACATCTAAGCTTTAATTGGATTTTTCTACAGTATTATATAGAAAAAGCAAATCCGAATTTTTTGAAGATTACATACACATAATATACAATATTTTATTGTATCTGCAGCTAACACCTTGCACTATAAGGTGAGCAAGCAGTAATGTTGGCAGCTAACTGTTGTATGTAAGATTTAGGCATGTGTCAAGTTTTGTACTAACTATACTTTAACACATAAACCGAGGTGAATAATGACAACTATTAGAGATAGACAAAAGGGAGAGAGGAAATACAAATACATATTACACAACGCAAGCAGAACCGTGTATAACTGTAGTAGCTAAAGAACTAAAATATTATCAATATAAGTCTTATAATACTACAGCTACGATTTGTACAATGCTAATATACAAAATACAACGTATGCTCTAATGATTTAACACTAGTTGTATACCTAGTGCTTACATAGAATGTGTAGGTATACTAATATAAACTACTTACTTGGCTAGGATAAATACAAGAGAGAAATAAGGAGCATTGTTGAGTTGAGATTCGGAGTGCAAAAAGAAGCATCAAATTTCAATCGTAGAGAGCAACACAACTAACTCAGTCTTTTCTACGAGTTCGGGAGGAGTGGTTGCATGTAATACAGCAATATATGAGTCTGCTCCGACTACCTATTTCTACTACTACAACTATGGGACAACAACAACGGTGGGCTAGGCAGCTGCCTTTTCAGTTTCCGTCTCTTCTATGTCTCTCTCAGTTGCCTTTACTTTATATTACGTCTATGTGTGTGCATAAATACAAATATCTTATAAAGACGATGTGTGCATTTAGTACGATATCCCATACAACAATATGATGGCAGTAGTACATTTGTTAACACTTCGTTCCTCCTAAAGCCTTTTTGCTATTTGGAACATTCCAGTTTCCAGAGAATCTCTGTTATGTTCTGTTTTGTTGTTCTCTATCTCGCTCTTTCCACTTCTACAGCCACTCCACTACCAGCCACCGCACCCAATACTAAATGATGAAGGAAAAGAGACAAACTTTCATTCCATTCATACTCCGAGACTCCTACTAGCTATGTAAGGCTGTATCTAGCAGCATGGCACTATAGGGAACGCGCCCCCGTAAAAGAGGTTATTTTATCAAAAAAGGGCCCAAAATCCCAAAATTTCTAGCGCTACGAGCGAACTTTTTAATTTGATTTTGACACAACTTAGCTGAATATTTTATTGCTACGAGCGATAATTAAAATGTTGACGTTTTGTACAACCCCCAACGAAATCAAGTCCTGGATACGGTCTTCATGTACTAGCAGCTACGACCACCACCATACCACCGTGTCAATATAAATGTTTATATAGAATCCTGTTGTTAGTGAGTCTTGGTAGTATGCAGTACTTCTATAAGTACGTCATGTTCTTAACGTTCCATTCTATACGAATTTAGAATGTACCCGTTTATATGTGTTGGATGGAACTGCTTAAAAGAGAAGAGAGAGAGAGAGAGATAGAAGAGCGAATCGTAGGTGTCAGGTATCCAATTTAATATGATTTGTGTAGAGCATGCAATTTTCTTTTGCTAGAGAGCCAATAGAATATAAACAGAGTTTCCCCATGGTACTAGACAAGATTCCCCGAATTTTTTTAATTAGAATTCGGTCCTACAACAAGTACATTGTTCTGTGTGAGTGAATAATTAATTGCGCTTACAAGGAAACATCACATAGTAGACTCCCTTGAAACACCAAGCCAGAAATTGTCTTTCATTTTCTAGTATGCACACAACGAGATAACTTGTGTTCTTGTATATGCTATAAAAGTGTCAACATGAAATCAAGTAGTACCTAGATGTACATGACATGAAAAATTTCGCTTTAGTTGAAATTATGTACACAGCTTAATTATGTAAGGGACATGCCCATTCAGATTTTAATCCCGTAATCAATGCTGCAATTTAAGTAGGTATCCTCATTTTCTGCTATCATAATTTCCTGCTATTCGTCCAATTTTTGTCAACTCACATGAAACATGTAGGTATATCTTAGTACAATTTGTATTTGTATCTAACCTGTGCTAGTGTAGTTTTTCACTAGGTAAAAGAAATATTCCCGTAACACAGCCCTACGTAGTATGCTCTGCTGTAATGACGTATTTAGCTGTAGGTATTAGGAATAGTTGTATTTAAAGCCTGAAAGCTACTACATATATATGAGTACTAGATGAGATTATTTGCAACAGATTATTACAGCTGAATGAGTAGCATAAAATAAATGTGTAATAGGTAGCTACAAGAAGATTGAATGATAGAAGATAATAAGGACACTTGGGGATTCAAACAAAATCGTTCATGTTCTTTTCTACAGTGTATTATATGTACCTACACATATTGAATCATTGAATCATCCCCCTTACTCTTTCTCGCTTTAATTGGGTCCTTGTAGCAGTAGTTGCTTGCAATCAGCTACTCATCCCATTTGACTGCATTACATGTCAGATTATCTTCGAGATGATCACATTGATGTCATCAAACTATAAATGATACTTCCTATAAGGATATCAAACCATCCACCTACAGTATTCTCATTTAATTATCAAAGGACCCTTCTCAGATCGAAAATATCCTACACTACAATACAACAACCACTTGGCTTTTCTGCTCTTTTACTACTTACAATTACATGCATAGGGTGACGCACACCACACCATTACATACAGATACAACCATCGCAAACTCTGTTTCTCCTATGTATGTTTGCAAAACCCATCATCAGGGATGTTGTTGTTATTGAACAAAATAAACCTGATTGAATACCTGATTTGTTTTATGCTTAAAATGGAAACACAACGAAAATACAAATACATAATATAGTGTCCCAACTGGATAGCTCATAGTATTCTAGCTTTAACTACTAACTAGGTAGTATCTGTATAGTTGTTGTAATAATTTGATGTTCATGTTAGTTGTGTACGTGTAGTTAGAAAAGAGTAGGGTAAACTGGAACTGACAAGTGGTCCACACACAGAGAAGTGCCATTTACCTCCTTCGTGCACTGGAAACAGACAACAGATGAAATGAGTTAATAGGGCCGTTAGGGAGTTTGTTTGTCACGGTCTAAGTACCAACCCACCCAAATACAAACTCAATCTGTGTATACCGAATACTAATAATAATAATACTCTTGTAGGTATACCTATGTCAAATGTATGTCTAAAAGTAACGTATGTATTTTAAGGAGTATTTGTTCTATTAGTGTAGTTTGTATCTTTATGAGTATTTGTGTATTTGTATGTGTGCTGTTGCATTTAATTTCCCTTAGTGTTAGTCCGGTCCAGCTTTCTCACTTAATTAGATGTTTGTAACAACGTGGATTCTCATGTGTCAAGATCTTCACTCAACATTACCCGGCCCTGCAGTCTACTACCCCTCCACGCACAACAACCGTCATTTGATCTGATTGGGAATCAAAAGGATACTCTTTCTGTTTCTTTTCCTTATAACTATGTTTGTAGTATCTATATAGTGTTGTAGCTGTATCATTCAAGCACAAATACTCTTGATATAGACCAGAATGCGATCTGTGACATAATAAACTATTATTGAAAGCAAGTGAAATGAGGCAGTGCACTCCATAGCGTGGCAAAGGCTGCCAAAGTTCATATTTCAATGGTTTTAATGCTAAATTACCCCATTAGACAATTTTACGTATAGTAAGTAATGAGTATCCTACACAAAATACAAGTAACTCCTTCGAAATCTAGAAATAGACAAGATACTAACTGACGAGCCTCAGCCTATACATACATAAAACTCTTTTCTGAACTCACTTCAAATTTGAAATGCAAGGGTAAAAGTGGCTAATCTTCATTAAGTCGCAATACTTGTAGCTCATGACATTGAAATTGTTATTTTACCGATGAAGATTTATACACGTTGTGTTTATCCATGTATTTAAGTACTTAAACTAGCACTACATAGAAGGATTAATTATTTTGAAGTTTACGTAGGAAAAGGTGGACTCACAATCAGTGATTTATGAAAATATTATTAGTGAGAGAAAACAAATTTTTGTAAGATTTTTACAGAGATGTTCTGATACAAATGATGGATTGTGGAGCTTAAAGTTCATGGTGGGTGAAATAGAATGAAGAATGCTCAATTGAATGCTTACTCGTCCGAGTAAGCGTCAACAATTGTATTTGTTGAATGAAAAGAGTGATTGTGTAAAGAAGCTTAGTGATAAAGGAAGGCAGAAAAGGTGAAGAGGTGGGTGAATGTCAAAAGTACAGATCTTTGAAAAGGAAACTAGTGTCAAGATGTTTCACGAGATACTTGTTGTAATGATTGTGTTATCACGAGGTAATCACTGCTAATCTGTTGTGAGTCTTTTGTGAGCGGATAGTTGTTCAACTCATTATTCTACGTGTTATGTTGTGTAGCCAAGCCAGAGCTTTTGCTTATTATAATAGTTAATGCTGCGGGCACTTCAAGTTTCAATGTATAAAAGGTAGTTTTAGTTCTGCTACTGTATACTGCAGTATATTATGTAGGCAACCATAATAATCGCTGTGTATTTCACTTTCGGAGATTTGGAAAGGGTGTGAATGGGTGTCTCTATTGTACTTGCACTTTGTTAAACTACACACATTCTCTACAACCTGATCATTATGTTTTGTATTCAGTTTATTAGGGCAAGTCCTTCTCTGAGCTACCATACCATTTGTAAAGTATCGGGATGACTGCTCTGTTAGAAATACAGATATAGTAATATATACATAACCTACAATACAAAATTATTTTGTAGATAATATGTGTATAAAATATCATAATATACCCACCTAGTACCTACCTACTAGTACCTACTATCTACATTATACCTTTGTAAAGCAAATCAGACTATTATAACGTAAAAGGGCATTCAAGCATGGCCTAAGAGTTGTCTGTCTATACAAATGCATATAATGCAATGAATGCAATTTCATGAAGTGTTTAGTTAATGTTATGCTGTGCCTGCTGAAGTTGTTTTATACATACCGAGTACCAATAGAAGTCCACACTGGAGGACCCTTTGCGAGTAGAATGAATGAATGAATACAGTACAGAATGGATTTACATAATCGCTGCTAACACTACAATAAGCCCTCTTGACAAACGTAATATTTACTTGAATTCAATGACGGGTGTGATGCTGTAGGCGCGGATATGGTAGAAGAGGATGCTATAGTGTTGAGGTAACCCCTAACTGAGCCTGTCATGTCATTTTAACACCGAGAACAATGTTGTTGTGCATTTTGACGGGACGGGTCAACTCGGAGCAATATTATATAACTCCTATTCCTGCTCTTTTTCCACCTTCCACCTTTAGGTTTAGAATCGTGTATAGGAGAATGGTGGTACATACAATGCCGATATACATACATTACATACATAGGAAGTTTAGTTTAGTTTTAAGTAACTGTGGCTATGAGCTTACAAAATGAAGTGTCTCTAACTTATTGTTAGTATGTGTGTACATGGTAGTAGCGAGTATATGGTATGTGATTATGTGAATCATTACGAGCAGACATACAGATACTATAGAGTCTGAGTCTATCATGCATTTCTTCGAGACGTCATACTTTAAGATGAAGACTGACCAACGCAAGTATTTTTTTTCGTTGTGTTTCATGCAGTAAAAGATAAGGCTGCTTAAATGTGCTGTAAAAGTATAAATTCTATGCAGCCGCATGATATCAGTTGATGTCCCAATGAACTTACACATTTTTTCCGTAAATCAGATACTTGTAGACAATAAGATTTTGCTAATGCATACATTATGTAGAGTATAAGATGCCGAAGAGCCTTGTTATTACAGGTCTTTTCTGATATAAATATTTCTGGTTGCAAAAATCACTACTATGCTTACCTACTATAAATGCTGCAATGCAAACTATACATACATCAGCCATCAGCCTAAAAAACTGTCTGGCCAGTTCACTCTGCTTTTTTGACGCATGTATTTGATTGCACTTGTTAATAGACTTAATAGTGTAGCATTCACAATCAGTACCGGGTTAGAAATATGAACTTGTTTACTCATAATAATAAAACTATCTTTTAAGCTTTACAGATACTGAGCCACAAATATTTTTATTCGTATTTATTATTCAGTTATTTTTATAAGTATCTATCTAAGTATGTAAGAACTGTACTTTACACATCACAAACACACATGAACAGACTGCCTGGTTGCGTTAAAGTTGGACGGTTGGACTAATACCTACATGATGATCTCGGGATGGATGGAAAAACGATATAGTGTTTGTTAAGCTTATTTTTGACCTCATATAAAGATCATGTTCTTTACTGCCGTCCGATATATCGATACTATAAATCTCTACTACATTAGAGACTCTGAAAAAATAAACATGTACAAAAATTTTCTTTTTGACGCAACATAAATCGTCATAATCAATTTTCACTTCCAGCGTATTTCAGCATAACCGCTATTTGAAAAATTAGAGTCATAGATCAAGAATTAAGACATAACACAACACACAAGTGTCAACTTCGAACATCGACCCTTACTCAAATATCACATTTTTCAGATATATTCTTTTGCCACATATTTTGTCTAACTTGCCTTGCGAATCTCATGACCCTTGGTAAACCTAACCAGCCTTCATAAATGCCATTTTTTAGTATACTAGTACCTGCTCTACATCAAACTTTGGTCTGCTAATATTATAATCAACTCACGATCAGATATACATAGTTAGTACAGATAATGGCGCCTGAAATGTCTACACTTTTTTATGTATATATGACAAATACACATAAAAATGTATTATTGTACACGTGAAACACAGTAATTATTATTATACTAATAAAAACTAATAAAATAAATTGATCCGCCCATATTTGGTGGTAGACTAATGATTCATGATTTATATTTGTAAAACCACGTCCAGCTTTTTATTAGTCTCACAGATACAGAAAACGAGCGTGATAGATTTATAGTGTTCGTAATATCATTATTACGTACGTGGACAAAATATAAATAATTAATTGTAATTTGCACGAATAGTGGATACTAAAGCTCATACTCAAATTCAAATCAAGGTAACAAAGAAATGGATGGCGATACTGAAACAGTTTAGTCAATTAGATGAACATTTAAACTATAGCATAAAACTACTGAATTCTACTAGAGTAACAATTCATTTAGAAACAGTTTTAGACATCTTAAAAACGAACTACCACTAAAATTGCTTGAGTTTGAAACATTAAAAAAAAATCCTTTCAACTTATAGTTACGTTATTTTTTTAATTTTCTTGATCTTTTTGGGAGTATCAATAACATTAGGATGTTCCTCCACTCCTTTTTTAATAAAAACTTCCTCTGTAAGTATTTGGTAATTACCATCTCCTTCCACTACTGAATCTTTTATTGAAAAACCCTTTGTCATCAGTAGACAGTTTAGACGGTCTATGAGCCACAACTGCAAAAATAATTATGTTAGTTTAGCATAAAAAATGTATGGTAATTTAAAATAGATTCGTGTCATACTCTCATACTTATTTAACATACCTTTTTAATTGGTTGTTGGTCAGTTAAAGTGTGTAACAACACATGTGAATCTAAACCGCAAGATATAAAATAAGGTGTCGTATCGTGAGCTACAATACTACGAACGCTGCCAACATGTCCTTTGTATGTATGAGCCACCATTCCTTTTTTAGGATTTCGAAAATCAATTAGAGAAATGAGGCCCTTGGTGCTCCCAACAAGAATTTGTCTGAAATTAAAAATATATAAAGAGTGATCAATCATATAGCAAGGTACATATTTTACATTAAGGTTGTGATAAGTATATATAAGGACTTTTTTAAGTATATTGTATACTCATAAAACACAATAAAACCCAAAACAGATTCGCCCGATCGTTTAAATATAAATATTCTGTTTTTAAATCAATAGAAGTTACAATAAAATATTTTATGTTCCATATTTGGTCAATTTTTGACATGCATGGCCAAACGCAAGTTTGCGATTACAATAGAACTAGAAACCCATCAACACCAAAATTAAAATACGCTAATTTCTTAATTGGAGGTGCATGAAATTAGGGTAGTAGGCTGAATTTATTTATAACAGCGATAAAAATTAGTAATGAGAGAAATATATATGTATGTTGTGTAATGTATATGAGATAGTTAATAAAATAGTTACTTGTCATTCATAGTTGTTGAAATAGACATGTAGGGATTTTCGTTCTTCTTCATATAAGTTACAGGTCGATTTTTTGTCTTTGCTCTAATGTCGTACATCATTACTTCCCCATAACGAGAACAAGCACTTAACATTTCAGAGGAATGTGGCATAAATGTAACATCTTGAACCCAGACAGGTACTCGCAATTCTAGCTCATCGTTCGGCATATTTCTTGCTGCATAAATAGGCTGAGTGGGGTTGGAAATGTCCCATACTTTCAAATTATTTTCATTGCCTCCCGTGGCGATAAACTTCGAATCTGAATTGCACTGTCTCACTTTTTCTAAATGCTTTCCAGTGTTAATATCCAGTGTAGACTTACTCGTAAGGAAATTCCACATGGACACTTTTCCCGACTCGAAACCACATATAAAATTACTGAAATACAAAAAGTTGAAAGTACAAATCAGTCAAAATCCTTGGGCACAAGGGGTGGGAAATATACACCAGTAAATACCCTAAATAATAATTTTAAATTATATTAGACCCTTTATTTTACGTCTCACCCAAGCGCAGAATTCGCATTCGCAAAACGACTGATTTGTACTTAATTTGAAAGCTCATGATTCACATATAATAAAAATGAAGTTAGTTTCTCGACTTTCCCCATGTAGGGGGTGGGGCATGTACTATGGGTTCAAATTTGTGCGGGCTGCCATTTCGTCATTTATTAACCAAATTGGCTGCAATTTTCAGAATTAGTAGTACATAGTGGTATCTAACAACGCGTTTTTCAGTTTTGAAATTCGACGTTTCCGTTCGCGGCAAAAAAAATTTGAAAATTTGTATTAGTCTAAAAATTTTGTAAGTCAATTTTTTAGGTTTATTTACTTATGAAAATCAAAACCAAGCAATTATTAGCTCAGTTCACATGCAAAATATTCGAGTAAAAAATAAT
>JAQFYB010001768.1:0-29587 GCA_034694085.1 Pogonognathellus longicornis
ATCATTCTTGCGAAACCTTTAAATTCCTCATGAGCTTTCCTTCCAAAATATCGTGTATGTATAAGGTACTGTACTATAAGGTGAGACATACAAAGCTCATTTTTCATTACATACCCTGTAATGAATAGACCTTTATACTGTATTTTACACAAGTGCCACAGCTAATTTTATGTTGCAAGAACATTTCAAATCGAATGTAAACAGAATTTTGTGCTAGCATTTTAATGCTGGATTGCTGCATTTTAAAATTAATAGCTATGGTTTGCATTCAAAATGATTGCAATATTCTTGTAATTATAAGTTTGTGCTAAAATGTAAAAACCCAATGTTGAAATAATTATTTGTTAAAGCTACTTAACTTTTGTTAGTAAAAATCCAGAATCGATTAATTGACATAGTACACAGCATGCTGTTCGTATGTACAAGTACAAGTAGCTCAAAATTGTCAGAAGAATTTTTCATCAGAAACTGTGACGTGTTTAATGTTACATAAAATATGCGTATAGTAATTATTTCAGTATACCGTGTCGTTCGTAGGAATATTTGTCAACCTTGAATTTTTGCCATCATTTTGATAAATGATTTTATCTTCATCACACAATTCATATACTTAGTATGTAGTATGTCTGCAACAAATCGTTCCTTTATGTATTTTTCTTTGTACATGTATCCTTACATATTTTATAAATACATTATATTATACTTACCTAAGATATAACTATAAACTAATGCTTTATTACTAGTACTGAGTGTGCAGTGTGCACGCATGTTTAGAAAAATTGGCTGTAACTAATAGAACTACAAAATATTAATACTTTTAACCATAAGCCTTGTGCTACCGGAGGTTGTGCTTCATGTTTTGACGAGAGTCTGTTTAGTTAGTTGACTTAAATATTTAAGACACTAAATTGAGAATGTTTATTACCTATATGCATATATATACCTACGCCCGTATTCAGGGGGTGGGCAAACGGGCAATTGCCTCAAGAGGTTATTTTGTCCTGTCAAGGCAAAATAACCTTTTTTTTGTGCATTTTGCCCTCCCCGAAATCGTTTTCTGAATACGGCCGTGAATATACTGACATATTTTCTATAGTGTAGTAGTTTTTAATGGTAATGTTGCAGTTCACAATTTGTGTAAAATGTTTGTATCTGCACGCAAAAACTGTTTTTACTTCTCAGCTTCTTTGGTTTAGAAACACTTACAACATTTTACGTCAAAATTATCATTTCACTTGTTTGTACTACTATACTAATACAACGTTTGGCAAAAATACAGTTTATTTTTGTGTGAGGTCAGGTGAAGCACCGGAATGCCATAATATGCCAAACATTCGTCATTTCAGACTCGTACACAAATGCATTTTGCACAGCTCCCTTTATTTGCATTTCATTTAGCCACCACAAATATTTAGCTTGTACTTTGTACCTAAATATTTGAATATAATTGTAAGTAAATTCGAAGGCACAGATATACCTTTATGGATTATTAGCACTGGTTTTACATTTATCATGCTATAATTAACGCCTAATAGCTTACAAACCATTTACTTTCTAATGAAATACTAACAACTAATTTCATATGAATATTTTAAGCTTCTATAATATTGCCTAAATGATTACATGTAATTAAGTATTAAGTTAATCGATTTCATGCACATGATTCGATTACAATACCTTATACACTTGTATCGAACCAAGTGTTAAATAAGTTTATTGAAGGGTAGAAGTATATGTTTTAATGTGTAAGCGTCAAGCGTAAATGTAATATTTTATATAGATATGAACTTACATACCTATGTTACCTATGTTCAATTAGTAAGTGTGTCAATACGAAGGCTATACATATTGAATGCTATTATACTATAAGAATAGTTTTATATGCTTAATGCATTGCATAACCGAACTGGAGCTTTAGGCTAACTTAATTTTCATGGAGAAGACAGATTGCATCTGAGCTGTGTTCTGAGTTCTTAGAGTACAAGAATAGATCAACTCAATGTACGCACACACAAACAATAGTCACAAGGTAAAAGATGTGAAGCACTTCTTTTGGAAGTAGATCTCCATTGACGTCAGCAAGGTTGCGAATGCGAATCTATACCAAAATGTTATATCATTATTTCTCACAGCCAAAAACACATTGCGTACCTGTTGACAAAACGCATTGTTTTAGTTTCTCTTATTTATAAGACTAAAATGTATAGATTTTAGATGTACAAAACCATTCAAGTCTATCTGTATACTACCCATGAATACTTATTCAATATTTGAACCATTGAGTTGACCGATAAAAACATTTCAGAGAACTTATTGGCTCACTAATCTTAATGACAGATCATTTTGTCCGGTTTTATATTAAATAGGTATTATAGTGCTATTACAATGAAGCACGTAATAAATACTTTCACTGTAAGCTACGAGCTTTAGAATTGTGTCTTACTGATACTAATAAAATATACCAATATTATAAGGGATATAAAATTTATATTTTATTTTTACATTTAGTCCAAAATGACGAGAGATCCAGCCATATACCTAAGTCATAATAATGCGATGCAATGTATTAAAGAATGACGCACACAATGGATGGCCTTTTGAAAGTTGATCAGCACCCTTTCACAATTAGTCCTTGTGCAGAATATAGCAAAATTGGACGAAACGGTGTCCAAAGCACAGCTAAGCTTTGGTGGCCTCTGGAGGTCAAACGGCCCGGTTACGACCATTTAAGCCCACATTATTTTGAATCTATATATACGAGATTTGGGTCAATCGAACGAAAAGGCCTGGTCTGATCCATTGTGTGCGTCATTCTTTTATCTTGTTCATCTGCTATTAATTTTGTGCTACAATCTTACTACTATGTCGAGTCGGATGTCTTGAGTCTTGAACTCTGATTACTGAAACGACTTTATTCTGTATTACCTATAGCAGTTTGTAACATTGAACATGAATTAATTTCACACTGATGACCGAATCATATAATTGTGTAGCTCAGATTTCCATTTTTTCTTTTTTATCATTTATTCGTATACATAATATATTATTATATAAGTCACATCAATTTTTACTCCTATTATGTTTACAACAATTAGATGAAAGTATTCTTTTAAATACAAAGATATGTACAAAGTGACACGTTAATTACTCTTCCCTTTTTCTCCCCAACGGGGGAAGTTGTATGGGTTATTCATGAGTACATAAAATGAAAGCTTAGGTATTATCTTTCCAAATATAGCAATATTATGGTTCTAGGTTTAGTACTTTCGGAGATATGGCCATTTAAAAAAAAAGAGTTTTGAAATAAAGATTTTACATGACAAGGTTAAAACGAAATTAAAATGCATCAAAATCGCGCGTAGCGCGATTTTTTTAAACTTTTATGACAAAATAACCTATTTTTGAGATAACAAACACATTCTGGGGAGTGTGCGGCCACCCTGTGTACCCTCCTGGGTACGCGCATGTTGCAAATAAAATTATCATGTAAAATCGTCATCAGAAAACTGTTTTTTTAAATGGCCATATCTCCAAAATTACTGAACCTAGAAACATAATATTGCTATATTTGGAAAGATAATAACCTAAACTTTCATTTTATGTACTCATAATCCATACAACTTCCCCCATTGTGGAGAAAAAGGGAAGAGTACCACTAATTAACGTGTCACACTGCACATAATTTAAATATACATAATTGAAAGGGCTAGTTGCTGACTGGCTACGTGAGAATGGATGATACAATAGAAGTAATTAAAATTTCAATGAAAAATAAAAATCCTTTAATCGCTCCAAAATTGCTTGCTCCAGTAGAAAATAGTGAGCCAATATTGCACTTGCTGGTTTGGCAAGCACAATTCTTCAACCGATTTTGATTGTCAGGACATTCATCATGATAATCATAATTGAAAACAGGTAAATCCCCCTTGCTTTTGCAGTCACGAATAATTTTTTTGTTAACGACTTCAGTGGTGCAGTAGTGAGATTTTTGTTTATTAACTGAACCCAGGCCGCATCTTATCAACAATGAATCGCGCATCTCAGGGGGTGGATTGCGACAGTCAGCTAACATCGTTTCTTCACATTTATAACACATCAGTGCTTCATCAAGATCAGGTCTTCTTGAACCTGATCTTGATACGAATCTTGATAAGATCTTCCTACTTGGTTTAATCGGGTCAGGTGGCAAATCCAGTTGAGAAGGCATTTTGTTATTACAGTCGATATTATTGCAGGCACAATAAAATCTGTCATTAATTCTTTTGCATTTATTCATAGTATCATAATATGGTTCACTTAAACCTGTATAGTGAATAGGTTGAGTGATCGGTTTTCGACAGGCCCGTGAAATAACAACAACTATCTTTCCGATGTTTAAAACAGTGGTGCAAATGAAACCTTCACCTGTGCAGTCTGCGGACTTTGTACTAAGATAATCCTCATCCTTAGTCGACAAACACTCACCAAATAAACATCTGATACACTTAAGAGTTGTCAACCTTTCAGCTTGAGATTGGAACTTTTTATTATTACAATAGGACTCGCTGCAAGTGCAATGAGTCCGATGGTCTGAAGTATTTACACAACCATTCAATTCGGAGCCAAGGCTTAAAATTCTCGAACGTGATAAACAGAAACGACCTGCGACTTCCATTTTGGTATCTTCATACCCAACGTAGCATAAATCATCTGAGCCACAATATTTTATAAACCTCTGATCTCTTTGCACTGTGCATTCATTAGCATCGTTCGCCAACTGGTAGTAGTCCACACGGTCAAATTTAACTTCTTCATCAGGACAATTATAACACTGAATGTCAGCTAATGAAAACGGTATTTGCCAGAACATGGTGTAGAAAATCAAGAACTTCATGTCACTAATAAATAATTACAATCAAACTACCTATTGCCTATTATTTGTGTTTTAATAGAATGAAAGGGAAATGGCTTTAAAAATTATTATCAGAAAAATTAAACGCGTTTCAATACTGCTGGCAATTAAAAATAAAATATTTGTGAATATTACTCCTCACTGGCGTAGCCAGGGGGAAAGTGGGCAATTGCACCCCCGGAAAAACATAGGGTTTTTTGACCTTATAGGGCAAAAAATCGCGAAATTTTTCGCGAATGTTCATTTTTGTCCAAATTTGCTCAAATGAGTACATATATACTAGAGACGTCGAACCGAAACCGAACGGTTTTTTTCGGTTTAGGTTCTTGATTTTTGTGTAAATTCGGTTTCGGTTCGGTTTTGGTTTGGTTTCGGTTCCAAAAATTAGGGCTGATTCATCTACAAACCCTATGTATAGCTATTAATTGCAACTGCCTCTTTGCTACAAGTGAGACCTTGTTTTTGTAAAACTTCTTCACTAGAATGCAGTATTGGCGTAAATATCCAATTGCTATTGCGTAAACTTTATTAAGTAAAAAATTAAATAATGAAAAAGTGAGCTAAAATGGACAATTTTTATATTGTTTCATTTTTCGGTGTCGGTTTCAAATTTTCATAAGATTACGTTCGGTTCGGTTTCAAATTTTTATATGATTTCGGTTTCGGTTCGGTAAATACAGAGGATTTAGCCGCCTCCAATATATACCTTATGTTTTGAGTTTGCCCCCCCCCAATCCTGGATACGCCCCTGTTACTTCCAATACCATTCAGTATTCAGTGATGATTAGGCCACAAAGACAAGTTTGGTGAATAATTTTATTAACAAAATTAAAAAAAGTTTAGGCCCTCAGTTTTGTTGATAAAAATATTTTTTGAATCTATGGAGATAATAAGGATTTTTAATTCTATATTTACGATATCGAGACTTTTAACGATTCCTCCTCTAAGTCCTCGATCCTGAGCCCAAACTCACATAGAAGTCGTTGTGTCACCATAACACGGGCCAAAGTATTAGTAGTAGTTGTAGTAGTAGAGCTAGAGAATACTGATGGTGGAAAGATCTCACCTATTTTAATATGAGATATCATGATCTCTCTGAGTTATCTTCCCAAACTGCCCCTTCTACGCCCAAAACTTCTCTATTTATTTCGGCCCCAAAATAGGTCGGACGCGAAAGGGAGCTATTGTTCAATCGTCAAATATTTGACAAAGAGATATTCTTTAATATAAATAGCAATCAGGTAGTCAGAGGACATAAACCTAGCAGTACATATAAAATGAAAGGGAAATTGTGATTCTAGTCAGAGTCAATAAAACTATGTAATGGCTTAGCCGTACTTTCATTACATTTAGCCATGAAGCAAAGTATCTTTGTCCAGATTGAAGGCAGAGTCCTTGTCGTCCTATCAAAAGGTCTGAATTTAGAGGTGGTGGCTCAAAGTGTACAGCGCAAAGCCCGGTATCGATTCGCTACGATTTCACGTTTAGTACTTGTCTCTTATACTTTATATGTTTCATCCATTCAAGCATTGCAAAAGGTTGTATGTATCTATGTGTGTTTTGCTTTTACTACAAATATTCTCAGGTTGTTGGGTGCATACTATTCTATTTTACTACTTCTTTATATAGCAAAAATAGTATTACTAATAGAATCCACAACCCACACATTACTCACACTACTACAACATGATAGGACCATGCGGGAGCTAATGTTTTTCTCTGTTGTGTTCCCGTTGGGCATAGTTATGCCATGTTAGTCGCAATTTTGTACAACACAAGTACACACACTCTCCAACCTACTTATTGCTGAGAATATTCGAAACTCTCTGATACACCCCACAAAAACGGTATTTAATTCACAAAATTTAGCAATTCTAATTATTTCATGCAAAATTCAATTATTAAACTCAACTTTATAAATATTATTACATTGTAGATTCATTTTACCCTTTCGAGAGCCTTAAGAATAACAGATAGGTCACCCTTAGATTTTGCTGTTTTATGTCTATTATAATTGAATGTGTCAGTCAAACTGTTTAGAAACAGCATAAAATTGAATTTACTGTATATCTTACGTATATACTTATCGTACTAGAAGATACAGAAGATACACTTACGCTTAAGATACAAATAATCAAATAACAGTAGTAATAATACATTTCAATGATATTTACAGAGTGAATAATATAAACACGTGTCTTTATGTAAAGAACCACTGTGTACAGTGTACCTTGTTTACTACATAAAACACACTTTGCTGACAACTTTCTTCTACCGAAAACTAACTGTATTTGGGGAGCCTATCTAGAGATCGTGCAACAAAGCTATGTCGGTATGAATCGCACAAACAATTTCGTCTAATCTAAACATGAAGCTTATTTAGTACCTATTTGTTGTGTACATAACTAACATAACTATATGTACTCACTCAAGGCGCATATACCTATTAAATATCAAACAGGTGTTATATATATAATTTTTTGTGCGTTTCCTCATTGCTGCGATTTAACTGAAATTGGACTCTGTTTATAGAGCGACGAAAGCGTTCACCAGGTAAGCCTTCATCATCAGATGAACCTCCTTAGAACCTCCTTAGTTTAAAGAAATATGAAATGTAGAACCCGTATTTCTTAGCCTGAAAACTGTTACTGTAAATAATTAGTATATGAATATAAATATATTTAGTAGATAACTTGAAACAAGAATTTTGGTTGATTTACAATAAGTTACCTGTATAGAGGGGGAAAACAATTCCATTGTTTTTCTTAAAAAAATGAATTATGATAATAAAGATTATCTAATAAAATAAGTAATTTCGTATCCACTTTCAGAATACACATACTTAAGGAGTCTTATACAAAACCGAATGAATTGATTTACTACAAGTGTTCCACATGTAAAAACAGCTCCTGAGGACTAAAATTATGTTAAACTTTCTTTGATACTATTTACATGTCTTTTCTGTTGGTGTATTTTTTTTCTTTCATCACTATCAATTTAATAGCGAAACTTTATCCTGCAATAAAAAGTGTAGAAAGTGAATACAAAGTATAGGTATACAGCATGATATAATATAAAGAATCGTATAATCATTCTTGTTACGAGAATAGCAATAATATAAATAATCATTTAAAGACGAATTAAATACATTCAATCATTAAAGACGAATACATAGGCCATGGCTGTATCCAGGATTCTATTTCGGAAGGTGCAAATGGTTAAAAACGATTCAAAAAGCATCTTTTCGGGCAAAAAGCCATAGAGAGGGCCGATTGCCCTGTCCCCCTTCAATAAATCTTTGATATTGTCAGCAGGAACTTAATGGAGAATAAAGTACGCACATTTCAGTTGAAAAACCAATGCATTATTGTAATCTGGCCTAAGTGACATTAATAGCTGACATTATGTAAATATCTGTTCTTCACATAAAATTTCGTGTGCATTAATAATTTTACCCTGTCATTGCAAAAACTGATGAGAAATTATCGTGTGGGTTCAGTTTCATTCTTTCATTAGTATACTATACCTATGGACTCGTATCTCATGTGTACCCTGTACCTATAATCATACCAATGAAGGGAATTGACAATTACAGCACATCAGCGTTAGTTTACATTCAGCACGTACACGCGGCTGTGTACACAGAGATGTATGGTAATACAAATAATAATTATAAGGAGAATTGTAGCAGCATTATAATAATCTCAGGGCAGCTTATCAATTACCATCAATCTTCTGCCTTGCCAAGTTCTGTAAATATTTGAGCAAGAATACTAAACAAGAGTGTCAGTGCTTTATACATTTCTCACTGTGCCATTTACTAATGTTGTTTTTGCTTTCCATCAGAAGTTAGACATATTGTAATAATTATTTTACAATCCCACCCACAACATTATTGGTTTAATTCCGGCTGTCAGATACAAAAGCGTAAAAAGGAAGTGGCTTAAAAAGTATCTACTAATACTAATGTTATGTTATTTAGGGGCTTCATTCTCTAAAAATATTTTCACAAATAGAAAATACGTACGAAATAGAAAACTGCTTTGTATTTCTTGCACATTTTTCAGCTTTAAATAATGCATTATTATTTTGAAAAGTATATAGATCATAAACTCTGGGTTCTAGAAATTAATGCATAGGGCCAATTAAAAAATATCAAACAATAAAAATATTTTAGCTACTTTTCAGTCCATGTAATAGGGTTTAAAAAAATGAAGGTTATAGTACCGACAATTGCGAATATCATGTTGAAACGAAATCTGAGAGAAAAATTGCAATGGATTTACCTAATTGAATCAAATGGAACTAAAAAAATTGCTTTCTTAGTGTGTTTACAAGTATATCATTCATAAGGTATAGCAAGCAGTCTGGTTAGTGATGTGACATATGGTTAACACCGGTTTGGTCCAGTAAATGATTAACCTATCTCTAATCTGTCGCATCACCATGTCGCCAATGTCGCGTAGGCGGCATTTTTCACTGTTTACACTGCATGCGACTATACCACTGGGTCTAGGTCACACAGTCAGATACTAATTATTACACTAGCACTCTAATAATGTATAATTTGTAAGCAACACTGTTAATAATTTATTACTGGGGAAGATAAATCAGTAATCAGTTGTATTAATAGTTACATAGGAAGCTAATGGATTACTTTTAAATCACATATAAGTACATCATATCAAAAATATCAGTGTTTCCTGAACAAATGAGTCTACAAAGTGACAAGGACTAATGTTGTTTACAGATTTACATGAATTTTTGCAAAAATAATCTCTCTAGCTATTTAAGATAAACCTAAACATTAGTTTTCTTTCCCTATATAACTAAGTGAAGTATTTCATTTACTTTTATTTTACGTACTTAGCTAGCACAATGCATCTTAATTAAATGTTGATTCTTCAATAAATGATGTATGTATATTATCTTATGAACAACATGTTTTTTCTCAAATCAAACATTTTAGAAGCACGTATTAATTTAGTCTGTTTACTCTGCACATTCTGTCGTTCCAATATACACAGCTAAGCTAAGGTTGCATTATGTTCAGAATTAGTTCGTATCATTTTTAATACTCTAAAAATGATATGTATTCAGATACTGTATGCTGAGTGTGCTGTGGGTGTTTTTATGTACATGATGAGTATTTAATATTTAAGTTGCTCAACAATAAGATATTCTGTTACTGTAGTATGATAGATCAAGTTTGTAACTTTATAATTTCTTAAACTTTAATGAATTACAAGTTTCCTTTTATGAGATATTTATGATTTCTGATAAAACTACATAACTTATATAGGTATAGTTAAAATCTAATACATGTTTGTATGTACATTTTTTTCTAATGCTAACCAAATGACTAGGACCGGAATCCTATAAATCCAGATAGCAATGGTGAAGACCTTAAGGTATTCTAACATTTGCAATGTATTTTCTACGCTATAACTAGTAAACTACTACTATATTGCATTGCCAACGAAATTTTAATAAAGACTAAAATTGTTTTGTCGAATTCTGTGTTTTGTTTTAATTCTAATATCTACATTAATAAAAATTTCACTTTTTTGTTGCATACACTTCTTGCTTAGTCGCTTTGGTCTTGATTGAATAACTGATTACTAACATGACACTTTAACGTGAATCTTTACGAAATAATTTTACATGCTTACGTCATTGATGGAAATCTTTTCGGACCATTTACTTATCACGGAACTCTGAATTATCAAAATTGCGTTGAATACAAACTCGTATGATCAGGATGAGAAGAACGACTCATCTTTCGTAAGTAACATTAGAATTAATTGCATTAATTATCCATTTCGCTTGGATTCCTTTTATGTCCATCACATTCTTAATACATCATCAGTTTCATCAGAGCTAATAAACTAAGTAAGTCCGGCATGTAAATCTCCTGATGTGTTTATAACACGCAAGCAATTAGTGATGTTGTGAAATTGCAACATTGATTGACGGCCGATACATATTCATTAGGACTAGGACATTAGGAGTCATTATGCCACGTTTATGAATTTCGTATTTATAAATTACGTTAGAGTCTCAAGTGTGTTCTCATGTGTATACATGCATATAAGTTAGTCTGTTGGTCTTCAATGTTGTTGCACATGACTTCCCAGACTTCCACAAACCTAAAATCTAGTATTGTCTATGTATATTAATACGGTAATATATGGATCTTCGCATATTATTACACTCATTGCATATTATATACAAAATCTCATTTCTAAATAAGTGTAGCCAATACAGTATAGTGTATAATATTAGTATGTATATAGTCAAAAGCTTATCGTAACAAAGGAAATTAATTCAGGGTAAACACAGAATGATTGTCTGTTTATAGCTGTAGATTATTACTATTGGTACTTAATGATAAAACGAAATGTGAGCAGCTGGTCTAATTTAATACAGCTGGATATAGAACTAACAAGCCTTTGATATTCTCATTTCGATAACATGGCGGTAGCTTTATTTAGAGGCATTTAAAATGCAAAGTATCATATTTAGGATTAGTGTATTACTCTATAAACAACTCACATTCAAAAGAACTATATACATTATTGTAGACAAAATAATTCCTAAATGATACTTTGAAATGTAACTGTATACAATAATAATACAGATTGTATATGTAATTACGTCAATTTCATATATTCATAATTTTATATTTATATTCACTGAAAGAAGAAACGTTACATGCATCTATTAAGCTAGCATACTACTAATTAATTATTGAATAATATATTAAATTAAAATGTATTTACATATACAGTTACAGCATCTTTTTATGTTACATTTTGTGTATTTTCTATTTTATATTTTTATCCTGACTAAGGTGCTACTAATGCTAATTTTTTTGTCAACTAACTTGTTCTGATGTAATGCAGTGTGTTTACCTTTAATTGTTTACCATAGTATATATATATATAGTTTGCATACACCCTTAAGGTTTGGGGACTGCAAATTGGCAAATGACAAAATGAAAGGTATATATTAGTGTAATACCTATGTGAGGTACAAGTATTTATATTAAAAATACAACACGTTATTAGTATTAGTACCATACTATAAAATGAAATGAAGCAGTTTAGGTGTTAGGAAATAAAAATAGTAAATACAATTCTCAGTTATCAGACATATTGCTTCCAATATGCAATACCCAATAGATTCTTTTGTATTTAAAAATCAGTATGAGATTTGAAATGCTAAATAAAAGTCTACAATACTCGCTCTTCTAACAAATAAATAGAAGCATAAGAGCTGATCTTGTGTATATGCATAGTAAAAGAGTTGAGATAAGATAAAAATGGAAACACGTAGTAAATGTCGGCATGTGTATTGATATCTTGTGTACTTGAACCATTTTAAAAGTTTTAATTAACAAAATGGATTTAAGTGCAATATGGCCTACTTTTCATTTTGCGATATTAAAGAGTATTTTTCAAGTAGATCTATATTTGTACTAACTTCTTTACACTAATAAACCTAGGTGAATTTAAAATAGAGGAAAAAACAGACAATAGTCTCTTGATTTTACTTGGGTTAAAATCTTTGCATACATACGTATATGTACCCAATATATCAGACTGTTGTAATTCATACCTCGGAATGCTTTAAAAATCGCAAAATTCCAAAATGCGTATTTAGTTAACTTATGAAATGCAAACATTTTGTTGTCTCAATATTATGGTCTGATCACTCATATACACAAAGTCTAGCTTTAAAAATCCCTATACACATGTTCTAACATTTATTGATGTTGTGATACCAATAATCCTAGTTCAATCATCTTTGTTGGTTGAATGGAAAAGTTTTATTTATTTCACGTGATATTTCTTCAAATAAAAATGTCATAACATTATTCATTTCATTAGAGACACGAACCAGACGACACACTGCGATATTTTATGAGATTGATCTGTCATCGAATGATTGATTATTTTTTACTACACTGATTCATGTATGTACTCAGAAACAAATCTCCTTGTGTTTTGACTTGATTTCAATGTAATCTTTACTCTAGTATAAAATAGTATGCCTAGTATATATACTAGAACAGAGACTTAAAAAAGGTAAAAATTTAATGTGATAATGTGATATTAATAATCTTGTCATCCTCGGTCGATGAATTTCATGTTAGCATGCATAAACATTTAAAAATTGTGTTTAATGTGAATTATCATAATGAACATTATAGTAACTTCTAATCGAATGTTGTGAAATCTTTTTTCTTAAGATTGTAAAGGTCAGTATACTTCCAGCCTCCAGAATTAGCTGCAGTAAATTACTACGGCATTTTTGCTCAGTCGTAATAAGTACGATAATTCAATACCAGTTTAATTTAGGCTTTTTGATAACCAAACCATATGTACTTTAATATGCAATGAATTGAATAGCGACCGTAGTGTGTTCATGAATGACAAGGTGATGATCTGACATCGCTCAAACACATGCTCTGCTTATTCTCTAAACTCACGTTGACAAAGATTACATATACATATTTACACGTAGTTGATTCCTTATTTACACCAAAGAAAAAGGCATGTCCTTCCAAAGTGATTTCTGAAGACATATTTCTTCAATTTTATAAAACACGAAGTGATTACATTTATTCCATTCTAAGAAGCAACTTTCGTTTCAGTTTTATACTGATGGATTTAATGTATGAACTTGTAATCAGTAATCATCTTCTAGCTCCTACGGGTCTTTTATTGATATACCCAACCTACCTACCTAAGTGTAGCAATAAAGACAATCTATCCGTTACTTCGAACTATGTAAGTAGTGTAGGTAGGTGTGTAATAATTCTGACATCATTTAACGTTCAATATTTGTTAGGTTTCCACTTTTCAGCAATTCTTCTCCGATTGGTTACTCAACAGGAATCGTACTCATAAATGGTGGTGTGACGTGGTGTGTGTTTCTTAAATTAAAGATTAAATTATTCTTTTCCTACACAGCACAAATAAAAAGGTCTCGAACAGATTGGTACCTACATATGTATATACATGTACATTTTTTGGTGCATATAGCATAGAACTCTGTTATAATTGTGATGTTAGCATAGAAGAACCCAAGATGAAGAATCTTATTTCATTTTATTGTTAAGGACTAAGCCCAAGGTACAATAAAAATCATTTGATTCGATTATCTTCTTCAGAAACCTACGTCAGCCGTAGTAACTTGGTGGTGCTTTTAGTTCAGAAAGGTCGTTTGAATTAAAAATGAATCAGATCAGAGAGCAAGTCTCATTATATATTTCAGAGTCGCCGAGAAGCTATGTGCATTCACTCCATTTCAACTTGACCGTATAAAACCGTATAATTATTAACTATTAGCGCAGCCCAATCAGAACAGAATTAGACAAGCAATACATACATAATGTAGAAGGATAAAAAGCGAAAACCCAAGCTGTAAAGCATATAAAATTATAAACGTATATCTCATTCCTTATTTTGCATAATTATTACCAACAAATACAATATTTGTCCTCTTTGGAGGATTTCTATATAATTTGCTTTGCTTAAACGTGTACTAACCCATACCTCTAGTATGTACATACGCATACATAGACACTCATAATATAAAGACCGACAATATTTACTCCATAACTCAAGTATTCTCCATCCCAACACTTTCACGTATTAATTTACATATGCGAATTTATTACGAACCACTCACTCTATGTGTATCATATACTTGTCCACATTTTTTAAGCACCTACATACACCATTAGTATAAGTATACACATAATGTGTACTATCTGAAGAGAGCTTTTAAAGGATTTCTTTACAAATGTTAATATGCCATCAACTTTGCATCTAAACGTGTACTATTAGTGTAGGTATGTAAATTGTTGAATATTAACATTCCTATAGACCATAGGCTTTAAGTGATATAAGTTTGCAGCAGACATAAAATACCTAAGTATATAAAAGTGTGTACGTAAACTGCGGACAAAGACGTTCTTGTGCTTTTACGTAGTTGTTAAGACTTTGAGAGTTGTATTGAGTTCCATGTGGAGTTTCTACATGTGCAGATTGCAGATATTATTATGTAACTGTGTGTAGCATGCTAGGCTAGCACAGTAAATACAAAGGTGAAGCATTTAGCATAATTAGGTATATAGGAAAGGAATGAGAACTTTTTGTGTATGATCTACTACTAATGGTAGGTTGTGTTGTAGGTTCTAGAGATAATAATACTCTAATACTCCAATGCATGTCTTGTACTACACGGTGCACGTATACTGTTCGTCTTAAATACAAGAGATCATCATCAACTTCATTCTCATCAACTCTCGCTCACTCCGCAAAAGATTTCCTCGTATATATCTTGACTCAGTTGATCTTGACTGTGGCTCAGTACGAAGCAACAGTTCGGTCCAGAAAGAAATAAATCCTCTGCCACTGCGACTATTTCTATCACAGTATTCAGAATTTTCTGTTTTATCCATTGCTTTTACCTGTAGAGTGTGAAGTTATTGCATAACACACACTTGTACCAGTACAGATATTTCTTTATCAATATCCAAAAACAACAATTTCCCCGATTTGTATTGCAGTACTGTTTCAATTTGTTTTTGATTGATTTCCCGTAGTATCTTTGACGGCAGTACTTCAGATTTCAACTTCAAGTCCATAAAAAACTTTCATTCACGATTTTGCTCAAAACGTCCTTGCAATAAAAACATCGATTTTTATCGATTAACTTTACATGCGCTCTGTCTGCGTTTGGTGACAGTTTCAGAGTGGACGATTATTAGATTATTACATTTTGTTTGTGTTACCTAAACATACTTTTAATTTGTAACACGTTATACAAGTGCTGGAAAGAGTATACTCTTCTTCCTGTGCTTTTGCACTAATAATACCAGCAAGAACTTTTGTCTCAAATTAAGTCGCTCCGAGAGACTCTGTCAGTGTGGGTCCGTATAGACGTATCACTGTGTTCACTCGTGAAACATTTCCTTGACTATTTCGTATTTGTTCAATACGCTGCAATCCATTTGTCTCAACTGCTACAACCATGGTCATCAAAACATCTAATGTGGGGGTATGTATCTTTATAATTTATTTTGAGAATTCTGAATAATATTTGTATCTTTAATTTAGCAGATCTTGTTTTCATCTTTGATACAAAGTAATGACTACAAATGAGTTGAATTTAGTTGTAAATGTGGATGTGCATTTTGGCAATAGCCTTACTCAAAAATTTTGGGACATATTGTAAAGATCTCTTAAATGGCTCAATATAATATATGGGATACATTTCCTTTATAGGTAAGTGATCATAAGTAAGATATCACATCAGGAATTAGTAGACACAGACAAGTATTAATTGTAGTTTGATACTTATGCATTATGCATCTATTCTCAGGTCATGGTATATCCGACAGAATGCATATTAAAATGGTTTGGAATTGTATGGCTTGGCATTTTATTTGTCCTGGATTCATGTTAGGTACTGTTTCTTACTGTAAACTAGCTAGATTCCCGTTTAGCATGACGGATGTCAAAATAACGTAAGAATTTGCAGTTGTTTTAATTTGGTGTGTAATAAAATGTATGTGCATAGATGATTATTGTGCAGCTATGCATTACAGAATATTTTAAGTACTGATTACAGTTCAGCATTACCCATGAAATGCAATACGATCCAGATAACTGGCTTAAGTTAGTATGCAATAATGCAATAATAAGTAATAGAGACACTAATAATAGTTTATTATGCAATAATGGAGAAATAAAATTAGATCAACAATTTTTTACTATTAAATATTCTCTTGGTAAGTACCTGTACCTGGTATGCCACTAAAATTCATGGTATTCTTAACTTGAACCGGAAACAAATTGACAAATATTAAGTTAATAGCATTGTATTTATTTTCAGAAAATATTATGTATACCTAATAAAATTTCATTGATTAGCTTGTTCAAATAATCAATAGCTTACACTACAGAAAAATGACAAAACCAGCAAAAATTCTGATTTGATAACTTTACTAGTACTCATACAATACTTGTAAATAAGTTATATTGTTTATAGTATAATATGCATTATTGTCATTGCATGTATACATATACATTGATATTTTTCATATCATTGTATTAAAATGCTGATTTCTAGGACATCATAAGTATAATGCTAAACAACATTTAGCATTATATTTCGATGTTACTCTGTACTGTATATTGTAGAATGTTTGATAATATATTTTTCATGACTGGAGCTTCAGACAGTTAGTTGCATTACCAATACCTATGTAAAACTAATAAAATTTTATGTTCCCTTCGTTGTCAACAATTCGAACATAAAATTTGATTAGGTATATGCTGCATTTTTACTTTTTGCTGTAGACAAGCACATAGTTACAACACATAGCTAAAACAACAGCAACTTAGAATTGCAGCAAGGCATGGACTGTGCATTACCGAATCAAAAAGTGCAAGACACAGTTCCATCCTTTTTTAAAACCAAACCTTTATTGCAGAAGGAGACATGGGCAATAAATCTCAATTCAGCGTTCTAGTATTGCTCATTCGGCGACTTGGCATGTTACATGAAACTTTTCACAACACTATTATTAAAATGTAAACAAATTGACAATTAATTATCCATTGAGTTCAATGCACAAAAGGTTGTAGCCAAAGTCATTTAGTACCTATTAGAGACATTTCTACTTTAAAGTTTCTAAAACATTTTTTCCTCTCCATTAAACCATTAATAATGGTATTACATTAAAATTGGCGTAGGTTGTCATTATGATTATTGTGTATTATTTAAATTGAACTATTTATCCATTTAATAAGTTAGGTTCATTGCATAATACTATTTTGCATTTTCATGAAAAGTGTAATTTACATCTTTCATTCTTGCCTATTAACAATCTTACGTTTTTATGAGCTTTGTTGTCAAATGTAGCATTTTAAATTCTTGTAATGCCCCTTTTTCAAACCACTTTCATTTCCTTTGAGTTCATTCATTTTCTGAAAGTCTGAAAGTAAAGGAAACTAGGTATGTAATAAGGAAATATAATTAAACTTTACACACGGACTGTTTCATTTAAGTGTACTATGACCCTTGACTTCTTTCCAGACTAGCATTTATTTCTGATACGTACTTGGTAATTAATGTTAATTGTTAAACTTGCTCTTATTACAATATAAATGGGTTATAAAATATAGGCTGGATTTGCCCACAGGGAATTGTTATTCTGTTTGTTTTTATCAAAACACACCAATACTTCACATCAAACAGAATCTGTGTGCAATAGCTAATCAAATCATGTTACAATACATAGACAAACATTGAACGCGAGATTAGATTGACTTATAAAAAACTGTTCTACTAGTTTTCATTGTGCATCTGTATAAGTGAATATTTTCTAAAGGTAGTATATTATTCAATCCAAATCACACTGCAGGGCTGAATGTAAATACATAATATTATCCCTAACTATATAGCTAATGGTATGTAGAGATTACTATAACTCATGAAGTATAATATTATAGCACAAAAGTTGCCTTGCCTAATATTTTGTGTTATTTAACCATGTTGATACATATAAATAATATTATACAAGTATGCATAAAAATAATCTCTACTAATTAATCGCATAAAATATTCATAACGTCGGTATCCAATTAGCAGGAAATGAAATGGTTTCTTATCGCGCGTGTGTTCACAAATAATTCCTACTATGTAGCGACGTACATTAGGTTTTCCCGTTGCCGCTTTGTTGCATATTGCATAGGACCAGGAATAGTTATGTGACATTGTGCATAGGTATATCTCTTTTGTAACTCGATAATGTAATATGAATATTAGACAGTCAATCAAAGATAGATAGGGTTTGCTTTTACGTAATACTGCTTAGCGTGCACTGACTTAGAAGTTCAAAAATAGTTTTATAGTAAGTAAATCTCAAGAAACCTTGGTAAATCTTATAAACTTATATTACAATTTTTTACATATTGTTCATTCTTTGTAAAAAAAATCCTATACTACATACTACCTGTAGAAAGGAAGCATGTGACTTAAACACACACGGGTTTTCTTTCATGTGACTTTTCTTTCATGGAATAATAATTTAGGTTACTAATTGCACAGATCGTTTAACTTGCATGTTTATATTCTACTAATATTTAGTACATGTTTTCGACTCGGGTGGGTCACGTACACACAAATACTATCTAGCTACATGCAGTCTAGCCAGTTAATTTAAGTATTACAAGGGTTGTAGACTAATATAGTCATATAGAACACATTATTCTGTACAACAAACCATGCTAACAATACGTATAATATTTAAAGCAGTTTTTTGTCTGAATATATATTTAGCTATAGGAAACATGTATAAACGTACGTATTTATTTACAGTAGGTACATATTGAGATGGAAAAATACATCTAGACAATATTAAAAGTATTTTCTATTACTATTACATATAAGACGCTTCTATACTTTCTGTGTTTTCTGTCTCTTACAATTAGACTTTAGATTGCTAGACGCGTACGCATCTATTCATTCTGTCAATTAGACTACTTTGCAGCAATTATTCATCTTTCATATACATTCATCCTAATTTAAATAGTACAAAGTTTGCTCTGTTCTTTCATTCTGTCTCTTTATAATTAGAAACAATCTTGCTAATTTGGAAGTAATTAAATTCGCATAGGAAAACGGATTGAATGACAAAGTCCAATAAAGAGTTGAACATACTATAATTAACAACCATACACTGCTGTGCATGGATGTTAATTGTTAATGCATCTGATTTAATTGTAGTCTTCAGCTTAAACGATAATGCATGCTTTTTTATCTTCTTAGAATTTAATCTACTAATACTTGTCTTGCATGGATTCTAGTTTTTTAAGCAGTTGAATTACAGGTTTAGTTATACGAGTATATAATATTTTCGTCCAGTGCAAAATGCAGCTGTACAATAACTACGTTTTATAATAGTATTAGGTATTTCATTTCACTTGTTTAATGGAAACTGACAAAGACTCAGCATGACATGTCAAAAGATCTTACTAAGAATAATCCGAAAATCTCCATTGAGAGAAAAAAATTGCTAAGGATAAAAGGTGTTTGTGCTTCAAGCTCTTTTATCCTCATTGCAATAATCTGTAATGCAAATAATCCCTCAACGAAATGCGACTTTGCGAAAAACATACTAGGCTCTGTTGGGAACATTGCCAGGCGGAATAACATACAAATAATATATCTATACACAAATCCTACTTGAATCAAAGAAGTAACTGCACGCTCAGGAAATAGTTTGCACAGAAGATGTCTGTCATTCCTCCTGCCAGTCTGTTTAATTAAATGAAGACTCTAGTTGGACAGCTGCTGGAAAGGAAAACGTGGAGATAGTCCATGCCAAATCACAGTACACATAATCCTTTTGCTTTATAAACACGATTTGCGTGTGTAGTAATATTAGTATGTATGTAGGTTTGTCCATGTTTACATGTACACTGGCTTTGAGTTTCTGACGCTATACAACTCGGTATAATTGAAGCATTTATTTCCTTTGCGTGGTATTCTCAATGCATATTTCTGCCGAGCCCACACAAATGAACCAATGAAACTTTGCCATTGCACCAACCCACGACCACACCACAATGAAACCACAACCGACAAAGGTTGACATTCATTCCGGATTTTTCCCCTTTATATTTTCATGCTCTGCTTCTCGGAAATTAAAATAGAATCGTACATACAAACCTACAAGATTATGTGCGTCTTTTCCTTCCATGTAAACCTAAGTAGGTTGCTACAACATTCTGAACTCCTTATGAACTCAAAGCAGAGTTCGCAAGACTGAAATTGAATATTACAGTATTGTCATGAGTTTATGAGTTACAGCGAATTTTATTGAACAGAAAAATTGTGTTCCAAAGTATAGAAAGCAGTTTATAATGAGTGTCTCATATGAAAGTGATATCTTTATTGCGTAATAAAATGAATTTAGATAGCAAAAGGAAAAGACTGATGTAGATAGTGCATATCTATGCAAAAGCAAGCTACTGCATTCATATTATTTATGGTGTTGCAAGTATTAGTATGCTGTAAGGTAATATTAAGATACAGCAATACTTATACATGCATTAAAAATTGTACCTACTTAATAAAGTACATCGTAGTGTACCTAGTACCTAAATATATGGCAAAGGCGAACTGAAATATAAATATCAAGTTTTATGGTAATATTTATTTACATGATGGATTTTCCCAAGTTTTAGACATGCTTTACAGTGCACTCGTACCAACAATATTATACACTAACTGACTTTGACAGTTTTATAGTACAATAAATTTCCAGACTGTTTGCAGAGTACAATGTTATGTAAATAACTTATTAACAAGTATTTGTCTGTTAGATTGAAGCATATTGTACTGACGTCAGTTTAATATGCTAAATATAGCTAGGCATGTTTACTTATGATGTGGAATTGTGCTTCATTATTGCTGCAGTATTTGAACTACCTAGGCACAATAGAATTACTATGTTACTATAAACGACTGTTTCTAGTGTTGTGATTTACGTCTGTTGATTGTGGAGGTGACAAATATTATAGCGTTACATTATTATGGCGTCTGAATATCTAAGTACTATCTCTCTGTAAGTAGCTACTAGTGCTCTGGTTCATTTTATAAAGAGAATGACTAGAAGTCATTTCCTTAACTTTTGGTTGGATTCCAAATTACTGGTGACGAATTGTGTCGAAGAAAGGAATAGATATTGTGTAGGCTCTCAAAATTGGCAGGGACTGTTTTTAGGAATCAGTTTCAAATTGCAACTTCCATTCGTCACTCCTTGTACCCACACTTACTTGTGACTTGTTACATTGTAACTTGTACAATGTGATGTAAGTGACTGATTTATATTTGGTTTACCAGTTATTGTAGGTATAAGTACCTACCTAAATGTAAGGACGAACAACTCTAGCGGTTCAGACTTCAGACAAATACATTTTCAAGTGCAACAGGGTTACCTAAGTTAAAATTTTTGGAACTGCAGCAAAGTATCCTTTGAAACATTCCTTCCTTCTGGTTGATACTAGCACTAAGCGGTTAAAAGTAACTCTCAGTGAACATTCAGAAAAATCATTCCAATTATCAGTCTGTCACAGACAACGCTTTGTGTTTCTTTAGTGTTGAAGTGTTTTCCAAATTCCAAAATTATACCTACAGATAGTTAGTGTCAATATATTTTAACAAGTCTTAAACCAATTCGTCCCTGAATCTAGAAAAAGAAAAATGCCCTACATTCAAAGAACGGTATGTAAAAAAATGCACTCACATTTTTGTGGCTTACATGGTATTTTGCTAAAGACAAGACATCATTTGTACTTTATTTATGTATGTCTCAATTTGTTACATAACACGGAATTTGCGGCCCTGCTTAAGTGACTAAAATAAAATATTCACCTACTTACATTTAGAAAACGGTGCAATTCAATTGTATTGTTGTGAGCAATGCAAAATTTTTAAAGACTACATCAGCCAAAAAACAATTATTCAGTCAACTTTTGTTTCAAAAATTACAATACCTACTACACTATATTTTTCTATTAATGCTTTTTTTACAATGACATTATGTGCAAAAAAGGATGTATGAGTATAGGAAATTCATTCATATCTAACTAGACTAGAACTTAATAAAACTTGGTAAAAATAAAAGGTAGGAATATAAAAACAGGAAACAAACAAACTTTGAAATATTTATTGTACTAATATTGCCTAATAGACTGATGTCATTTATACAATCAATCGACATGTACTCAAGAAAAACTTATTGTAGTAAAAGTTGAATTTACATTAACATGCATAGATGTTTTTAAGTCGTCAGCAACTTCTCATAGGTACATTGACTGGATATCAAATGGCTTAAACGTAGTTTGCGAAATTATTAATGAAATGTGTATCCAGTCATTCAACAAGTTTCATATAATCCTGCTCCTGACACACTATATAATTTATATGGATTAATAACTACATAAATCTAAAAATATTTTTTCGTTAGGATCGTTTTATCTTGAAGGACACATTTTTTGCAAGATTACTTAGCATTTGTTAACAAAATTTTTATAATTCCATCTGTAATTACAAATTGGACTGATTGACATTTTGACATTAATCCAATTGCAGAATTATAATTATCGAAATGTATTACCTGTGTATTGATTTATGTGACCAGCCCATAGCAAATCTGTTGAATATTCATTAGTTCTTCGTCTAGACTCTAGACAGAAATTATTAAAATGATGAAGCATTCACAAATATTCATGATCAAGGCACAAGAAACGCTATAAACAATTTGTATAATAAGTTGAGTCAATTACATGCATAAGGAGTATAACTCATTACTACATTGAATAAAGGATGATTAAGGAAAGCAGGGAGGGCGAGAGTATTATATCACTGTGAGAGAAATCGTGCTACACCAGAAGTGACGGCACATGAAAAGCAGCACTCAAACATCAATACACAAACCTTACTTCAATTTCATGTGTAAATACTGGCACTCGTTTTCCTTGAGAATTTTAAACATGCTAGCTAACAAAATCTTCTATACATATACAATGTAGTACCATACGCATCTCACTTCGTTAATGACCCATACAGTACCTTGAGGAATAACTAACACATTGTCGCAAGGCGTGACTTACAAATACAACTTATACCGGTATGTGATTGTAGCTCTCTATGTTTTATCTTTGTCTCTACTTTTCAAATGCAATCTTTAAAATCAATTTTGATACTGACAACGAGATAGATGCGCAGATTATCATTGTAACACACAAACAGCGAACACTTCATTCGTATGCAAAGCTATTTGTAACATGTAATGTAAAACTTACCTTGCTAATAGACATATATCGTGTAAAAAATATTGGAGCCATTGATTGAAATAGATACACACATGTAAAAATACCAATAGATTGAAGGTTGATCGCAGTGTATCAATAGAACTCTTGTATCTATGTATAGTGTTATTTATGTTACTAACAAACATCTTGACTCACACGATGTACTTCTTTAGCTATTTTGCAACTAGTACCTACTGTACTTTATAACGTTAGCGAATTATTAGGATTAGAGCTTCAGACTGTAAAGGTGGAAATGCATAAGCAAAAGTCTTTGGTTTTGTGCAATGCTCAAATACATGCTGTTAAATACATACGGTTACTAGCGGCGCCTGCTTTCTGTTATTTCCAGGGAGGCTCCAGCAAGTCCTCTCCAGACTAGATTTTTATGTGTAAACAAGTGTGAAAAAAGCGTATCATTACTATAACGCAATGAACGAACCCTCTTTATTGCAGCTCCTTCCTCCAGCTTCAGTAGAAAATATTATATGTACCTAGATAAGTTAGGTAATTCTGTTTGAAGAGAAAAGGGGTCACAGGGAATACATGGCCCGATCCCCTTCTGTGGGATTTGGTTCATATTTAAAATTGAGTGGGACTTGATCTCAGGAACAAATTTGAGTAAAGTCACAAAAAATTTACAGTGTTGTTTGAACTGTAGAGGTCATAAGGTCTAGGTCAAACGATAAGGTCGGTTTTTTCGACCCTTATCAAACTAGCTCTTAAGGTCAAGTCCATCAGCTCAGATTTTCAATACTAACCAAATCTTACTAAAAATGATCGAGTCATTCCTTGCGATTCACAAATCTTCTCTAAAATACGATTACTTAACCTGTTAATACTATCCTAAAAAATAATCACGAAAGAAATAACAATAATGGGTGGTCTCGCATTAGATTTTAGATATGCAAAATATACTCGCAAATCAGGATCTTAAATATTACGAGTATTAGATTTGAGGGGTCATTTTTCTGTGACTGTGTAAAAAATAATTCGTTTTTTGCCTTCAGAATGGCCTAGTTGAAATTGTGGTATCATAGTCTCATTATTTCCATACGTTGTATTCAACGTAAATTCCCTTTGTATACACTACAATGCACCAGACCTAAAATGGGTTTGTTATTTAATGTACTGATGTACATTGTGTGGTAAACTCCAGTACTAGTTTTTACTAGTCTAGTTAAGCAAACAAAACATTTAAGCGAAGAATCAACCTACGCAAAGTTGTAAATCAGTGATATATAATAGTCTGGGCTGAAATAAATTCTGGATTTTTTCTGCAGACATTGACATTGTTGTTTGTAGTAGCATTTATAATTATATCAACTCAAGCAAGAGTTATCTTGATCGTGGCAATAATTGGCTGAGCTTGACAAGAGCGTGTTGATATGTTGAGATAATTCCTACAAATTCGTAGAAGCACCTTTATTAGCTCATGTTTATGCATAAGCACATGAAAAGGGGAAAGAATAAAATACTAAACGTTGCATTCTAATGCTCAAAATATTATTAAGGTAGGTCGTTCTATAAACAAAGAACGCGGAGAGGAGTCGACAACAAAACACAAAGAGGGTGTAAATGAACAGCAAAAAATTCTCAAATCAATTACTATCTGTGAACAGCAGTTCTTTATTACACTGCACTTACGATCCAAAGCTAAACAACAGGCAAAATACATGTCTAGGTATATTATGTAGTGTATATAATACATAATACAAAGACAAGGCAATTAAAAGCTCAAAGTCCAGGGTTACACTTCTTTTAATAAAGAATCTCTCTATCTAAAATGACCATCTTATTATCTTAATATAATGATTTCTAATCAGTGCCAGTCAATCTGTCATAAAAATGGATGAATATAAAATCTGATAAAAAATTGCTCACGATATAAAAATGAAAGCAGAGTCAAAAATGTGAGTTTCATTTGTAGGAATAAAATAGGAGTCTCTATGTAGAACAGAAAAGGCAAATCAAAGTCAAAGTGGTCATAAAATAAAACTTTTGCGTCATCTTGACACACCTCCGCTATACTTTGTAAGTTTCCACACTACCTATATACTCTGCTTGGGTATAAATACACCATATACAATTCTTAACGATTTACGGTTGTATTTTTACACGCAACACATGCCAGCAACAGTTGCGAAAGTTTTACAAATGTTCTACTTTATAAATTGGCTCTGTGTTTTGTGTTCTATCATGCAAAAATGATGATCTAGGGTAATAGGAAAATTCTTGAGATTTCTTTGCAGTTTTTTGGAAACATAAAGATAAGTTGATGAGTCTCATGTATGCTAACATAGGTAATAAAATAAAATAAAATCCTGGTATGTAGGTACATATGCTATTTAACAGATGAACACGAAACTAAATCTTGTAATGGTAGAATAAGTTGCAGAATAATTTCCAGATGTTTCCTACAGGAAACAAGAACTACTTTACTTTTACGAGTTTTTAGCTAATGGTCTTCACTGGTAGAATTGCACTGGCAGAATAATCTTCACTCATAAGCATAATTTATTGCAGACATAACAAATGAAATCTATCTTTAGATTGAAAAAAATCTAAGTGATAAGTAATATTTATGTCTAACGACGGATTTTTTGATATGATATTTGTGAAACACAGGTAGTGGTAAAGATAATAATAATAATATCATTGTGATAAGAATGCTATTATTTTATTTGTTTCGGAAATGCTGAATCATTTCATAACTTTCCAACCATAAATGTGGGCGTAGGGATTGTCAAAACAATTAGCATTAAATGGCAATTTTACAATAATAATACAGTACAATACGATTGTATTATAATATGGCTAAGGGTATGTATGGTTTAATAATCCTATAAACAGGATGGTTAATTATAATTTTTTTAATCCTGATACTGATTGCGTTGTGTTTATTTTTTCCAGGGACTCAATGGGCGACTTGCCCTTGCCATTGCTGCTGCAGCGTTCGGCTCCAGTTTCCAGCATGGTTACAACACCGGTGTCGTCAATGCACCCCAAAAGGTAATCATTCACAATAAATCTACTACATAATTCATCCATGCACTACAAAACCTACTCTGTATTTAAATTAATTTAATTCAAGCAGGTTGTTTTTTAACAAACAGTAGTTTAGTAAATGTAATTTTTTTAAACGTTTTCTGTAATAATATTTGACAAAATGCAGACGCTTTAATTATAATTTTAATTTAAGAAATACAGATAAATAAAATCGTAAACATACATTTTTGAATGCACATAAAGTTTATGGCTCGATCTCCTGTGAACTACATACATGTACTCATATGAGTGTGCATGGTGTTGTGCAATTTCCTGCAAGAAGGTTCGGGGGGTCAGGAAATCATAGGTCATCAACATTGAAAGAACTCTGCCCTTGTATTCCAGCGCAAACCAGAAAAAGCTATAAAATCGAGGCATACTCAATTTGTGCATGAAGAAAAGTAGCAATAGTATAGCGATAAAAAATTTCGTCATTTATTTTATTATAGCGTTATCTAGAGTGCTTCAGTGGGATGCAAAAGTTAAAATTGTAAGTAGGTGTCTTAAAATAGACGGCAACCCAAATCAAACTCCAACTTGTAGTCGTAAGACACATGTTAATGGGATCCAGTAGCATTTTAAATATACTTACTGATTTTTTATTCAGCACATATACAGTTTAGAAACGTGCAAGTGAAGGATGATACATTCGAACATTGAAATCATCTACCCATCCCTATATTTTATCTACCAATTGCGAAAGTGCAATAATTTTCTTTTGAAATTATGTCGGTTTATTTATATTCACAACTTTTGGACCAATTGAAGCAGAAGCAATGACAAAAGGCAACATTGTGTGCTTAATTATCTCTTGAAGAAATCTTTTGGAGGCTAATTCGATGAATATAGTATGAACGCTTTATGATGGTTGAATATAATTCATGTTATGTAATCTACATGTAAAAACTTTATTTTCTAAGCAAAGAAAACCTCAGATTTAGGAAAGGTTAGGCAGGTGGCTAATTTCCATAAGAAAAGAGTTAAGACCGTCGTCAAAAGAAATAAATGTCACTAATAACACATCGTATAATACAAACCTACCTGGAAAATATGTCAGGACTGTTACATGTCGGCTTAAAGTGCGCAAAGCATAAATTATCATAAACGTGACATTAAATATTCATCCAATTTACTTTAATGTTTAATGTTGGGTATCGTACTAAAATTTACACATAACTCACAATCATGTAGGTCTGTGAGTTGTGTATGTTATGTAGCACTTGTCCTATATTTACAACATAAATTGAAAAACATGTTCAATCAAGTGGTACTTTAATTACTATATGAACATGACGTCCTAGGATGCGATAAAATTGAGTTTTTAAATTATACTTGAGTAAAACTGAAATCAATTTTACATAACATTGGATTTTCAGTATAATTATTATCATGAATCTATGAAGAGTTATGATGTACATGTATACAAGTTATGGCAAATAAATGTATATAGACAAAGCTAGAGACGAAACATGGGGAACACCTTGCATAATTAACTTCAATGTCACCACACTCCACTAACGCAAACTAAATCCATCACAATGTACAGCAGATTTTTACAATTGCATAATACAGTCCTAATAATGTGTTCCTATAGGTTTGCTTTTGCAACATATTTATTTGTAACACTCAATTTGAATATTGATTTTTAATACCACTAAAGTGTGTCAAATCAAGTTTTATCACAAAATGACATCTGTATGTATTCAGTTTGGTAACTTACCGTTAATTGCATGCATAATATGTAGTGGTAATTGCTGGAAAAAACCTTAGCCAGAATGTCAATGCAGATAACAATAACATTGGCTATACTATTACATTACATGGCTATCCATTTGTTATCATGAAAGTGAATGTAGGGATAAGACAAATATTGTGCTAATTTTGCACAGCTGCATCAACTATTTACATGGGTATTCTATCCAGACATAACAATCCTAACTATACAGGAAATCATTTATTGTATTTGGCTTAGTTTCAATGAAGTATTTTTGTACTTTATTAAGCATTTGTTTTTGTTATTTAAACTGTTAAATTTCGCAAGAAGAATTTAACAAAGCGATTAGTAATTACTAGTATGTAGACATAATTAGGTATTTAACATTTCGTTTTAATGTATTTAAAACAGAATTGCATTTATCACTTTTATCTTCACCTGTTGCGTTTACTTACGTTAAGGCTTGAGACTAGAATAAAAATACAAGACTTGTTCATTTAATCTGAGTTTGCATGGTACTATTCCCATTTAATATTGACATTCCGTCATGTCTGAGAAATTATTAATTAATTATCGATATTATGCTTTGATCAGTCAGGTTAGGTTATTTAATTGTAATGCATTACAGTAAGTTGTACTTGTGACTTGTACCTACCATTTATTTTTGCATAGATAGAGCAAAGTACAAAGCTAATGTACAGTAGGTATTTTTAGAGTCTTAAAAAGTTGAAACAAATCGTAGGAGATTATTTTGATTACTACTTACTTATCAGGATGATTCATGAAGAGAAGATGACGGTGCAAATATTATGTAAATGTCAAAGCTCAAGTCAAAAAATGTCGTAAAAGTGTCTAACTACATTCATTTGCTATGTAATGAATTTATGATATTAACTTATTACTTGATACATTGATAAGAAACTCGCCGATAATCCCTCAACAACATAATATACGTATAATATTCTCAATACTAAAATCGTTAAATGCAAATGAGGTGGTTACTTTTTCCCGCGTCGGTAATGATTACAAAATTAT